>JACEGR010004031.1:0-93928 GCA_014170235.1 Listronotus bonariensis | reverse complement strand
GTTGTCTGCAATTTAATTATTTTAGGTCTACTTGATAATTAAAAATTAAAAAATGGTTGATGATATTAATAATTTAAATAAAGTAAAACATTTTCAATACTTTTTACATTTAAGACACAAAAAATAAAAAATTGGGTAATTGCGGTAAGTAACTAAGATTTACTATTAAATTGTGGTAAACCACGGCAAAGTTAATTATTTTTATTTCATATAATTTAAACACGTTCACTGCGGTACATTGGGTTTCCCAACAGTTTTTTTTTATTTTATTAAAAGCTGAAATTTGCACCGAACAGTTCAGCGTTAAGGTCAAGGGAGGGGAGAAGCGGGTGGGCAAAATCCACCCCGAAGCAAAAAAATCCCTTTCCCCTCGCCCGGAGATATTTGGTAATTAAACTATAAGTATAAATGTAATCTCAAAGTATTTTGTTGTTTGGTTTTTGAATAAAGGTAAGGACCTTTATTTCCTTTTAATTTTTTCTAGCGGTAATTTTCCCCCGAGAGATCAAAGCCATAAGTTTAAATGTAATCTTAAAGTTGTAACTCGTTTGTATGGATTTTAATGAATGGTGACGACTTTTTTTGTTAATTTTTTCGGTATTTTTTGTAATGCAGGAATATTAAACTCCACCTTCCCTCGGAAAAAAACATTTCTTAATTAAAATGAGACAAATTACTTTGTTTTCTATCACTATATTTATCAACATTGTGACTGCAGTTTCGAAGCTTTGCTACATTTTCAAACTGAATATTCTAAACTACTTGAAACTTGTATATATATACACGTACAATTGGTTAACACATTTTTAATAATAGTGCCTATCCTAAATTTTAAAAAACTGTAAATAGTGGGCTGCTCCTCAGGTCGGTCTGGTCATTCAATAAATTTATTGAGGGGTTTTTATTGGCTTTGTAAATTTCAATAGACTCTAAAATGTTAAGTTTTTACTTTTCGGTGCGGTATATAAAATTTTAAGATTATCGACACTTGGGAATGAATGACCAGATGTTATAAAGTGGTTGGCAAAGTTTGAATTATTTTTATTTAGTACATATGACGATTTGTGTTCCTTAAACCTAATATTAAAATTTCTTCCTGTTTGCCCTACATATAAACTATTGCATTCTTCACAATTTAAACTATAAACTCCAGATTTATTTAATGGTAGTGTTTTCCTTAGCATTAAAAAATAACTGAGAAACTTTTTGGGATGGCCTAAAGGCAATTTTTAAATTATTATTTTTTGTTAAGATGTGTGCTATTTTATCTGAAACTGGTCCAAAATATGTTAGGGTATGGTATGTTGGGGTGCTATTGGGTTTTATATATGGGTATATATGATTAAGGGCTAATTGTTTTTGTTTTTTATTAATTAGCGAATTTATGGTACTTAAATCAAAACCGTTATTTTTCGCAATAATTCTTATTGTATTTAATTCTATTTCACGTTTGTGGTTTTCTAAAGGGATGGAAAATGCTCTGTGTATCATTGTTCTATATGCTGCAAGTTTGTGTGTTTTGGGGTGTGTCGAGTGGTTTGAAATCGTAGTGTCAGTAAATGTAGGTTTTCTATATATATCAAAGGAAAATTGGTTGTTCTTTTTGGAAATCGATATATCAAGGAAATTTATGGTGTTATCGATTTCTTTTTCCATTGTAAACTTTATTTTAGGGTGAAGGCTATTAAGATGATTAAGTGTTAATTGTAAATCTAAATCGCTACCTGTAAAACACACTAGAATATCATCCACGTATCTGAACCAAAACTTTATGTTTTTCGCAAAATCAGTTTTAAAAAATTTTCTTCCAGATTAGACATAAAGATTTCGGCTAGAAGTGGACTTAACGGTGATCCCATAGCTAGTCCGTCTGTCTGTTTATAGAATGTATTATTGTACATAAAATAATTTTCTTGAATACAAAAATTAAACAATGTAATAATTTCGTTTTTATGACTGGATTAATATTTTTATAAGTAAGAGTTTCTTCAATGATGGCTAAACAGTCACGATTAGGAACGTTAGGGAACATGTTAACAACGTCAAAGGATACCAGTGTGCAATTATCGGAAATTGTAAAATTTTTAAGTTTTTGTGTGAGTTGTACCGAATTTTTATTGTATATTGTGGACTGAAATTTGAGATATCTTTATATATGTAATTTAATTTATAAGCTAATTTACTAAGAGGACTGTTTATATATGAAACAACAGGACGAATTGGGGCATTATTTTTGTGAATTTTTATTAAACCATATAACTTAGGGGAGTGGGGTTCATGTTTAAAATTTTAAATTTGTCATTGTTGGACAATACGCCCTGTATATCCTTTAACGTTGCTTTTAATTTATTCTGTATTTTAGAGGTAGGATCATTTTTAAGGATACAAGGTTGTTCTTTGTCTAGAAAATCATTAATTTTTTGGTTATATTCACCTTTAGATAAAGCTACAATAGAATTTCCTTTGTCTGCTCGGGTAAAAACTAAATCATTGTCTTTTATTTTTGATTGAATTGATTTAATAACTGTGTTTTGTGATAAATTGATTATGGGCTTGTCTGTATTTTTTAAACTTTTAATTTTTTCTTTGGTAAAATTTGAATCAGGAATATTTTCAAGTGATAACTCTACCTCACATACTAAAGTTTCTAATCTATTTTTGGGATTGATATTGGGGTTATATTTGGGACCATTTTCAAGAAACTTAATTTCAGAAGAAAATTTTTTAAAAACTGATTTTACGAAAAACATAAAGTGTGGTTCAGATACGTGGATGATATTTTAGTGTGTTTTACAGGTAGCGATTTAGATTTACAATTAACACTTAATCATCTTAATAGCCTTAACCCTAAAATAAAGTTTACAATGGAAAAAGAAATCGATAACACCATAAATTTCCTTGATATATCGATTTCCAAAAAGAACAACCAATTTTCCTTTGATATATATAGAAAACCTACATTTACTGACACTACGATTTCAAACCACTCGACACACCCCAAAACACACAAACTTGCAGCATATAGAACAATGATACACAGAGCATTTTCCATCCCTTTAGAAAACCACAAACGTGAAATAGAATTAAATACAATAAGAATTATTGCGAAAAATAACGGTTTTGATTTAAGTACCATAAATTCGCTAATTAATAAAAAACAAAAACAATTAGCCCTTAATCATATATACCCATATATAAAACCCAATAGCACCCCAACATACCATACCCTAACATATTTTGGACCAGTTTCAGATAAAATAGCACACATCTTAACAAAAAATAATAATTTAAAAATTGCCTTTAGGCCATCCCAAAAAGTTTCTCAGTTATTTTTTAATGCTAAGGAAAAAAACACTACCATTAAATAAATCTGGAGTTTATAGTTTAAATTGTGAAGAATGCAATAGTTTATATGTAGGGCAAACAGGAAGAAATTTTAATATTAGGTTTAAGGAACACAAATCGTCATATGTACTAAATAAAAATAATTCAAACTTTGCCAACCACTTTATAACATCTGGTCATTCATTCCCAAGTGTCGATAATCTTAAAATTTTATATACCGCACCGAAAAGTAAAAAACTTAACATTTTAGAGTCTATTGAAATTTACAAAGCCAATAAAAACCCCTCAATAAATTTATTGAATGACCAGACCGACCTGAGGAGCAGCCCACTATTTACAGTTTTTAAAATTTAGGATAGGCACTATTATTAAAAATGTGTTAACCAATTGTACGTGTATATATATACAAGTTTCAAGTAGTTTAGAATATTCAGTTTGAAAATGTAGCAAAGCTTCGAAACTGCAGTCACAATGTTGATAAATATAGTGATAGAAAACAAAGTAATTTGTCTCATTTTAATTTAAAATGGACTATCACAAAGTAACGGACAACTCAATCCAGTATTTCTTAATTAGACTCTGCAACAATTTAAGGTCATATTGATCACAAATGATATTGTAAATTTTATTTGTCACACAAGTATGCCTTAAAACAAACGCAATACACTACTGTATTACAATATAGCTATTAAAAAAAAAAAACAGATTTACACACTTGCCCAATCAATTTTTTAAATTTTCTTAAAAAATTTAAATAAACCAAATAAGTTTTTTTAAATAAGTGTAAGCAAACCTATTTTAAGACCAACACAACTTCTTTAAATACCTTTGATTGGTTAACATGGCCACTTACCTTACTTTTAATATAATAATGACTTTTCAATATTAATTTTCCAAACCGCCGTCCATGAGCCAAAATTTATTATTAATTTTTATGTTACATGAGCAAAGGTAAAAAAAAATGTTTTACTTAAAAATTTTAAAAATAAAACATTTTTCCATGTGTCCAACTCTTTGGCGGAAACTTTAGTATATTTTTATTTTTAGGTACAGAGGGAACTTCTATATTGACACAGATTATTCTGGAATTAACAACGGGTAAACAATATGCAAATATTATTAACTATTGTAAATAAACGTAACTATAAAATCGAGTAGTAGTTATACTTTTGCAAAATTAATCACATAGCAAAAAATTTTGTTTTTAATAAACCTATTTAAAGAAATTAAGCCAATATTTATTAAGTTTAGTAGCCAACTGAGGAATTGCATAAAAATTTTTGACAATTACTTGTACTGTAGTTTTATTGACTATTAAAATTTATAAACTATGATAAGTAGAGAAAAAATTTTAAAACAGGTATTTAAGTATACTAAAAACAATTATATTACTATAATATTTTTTTTTAGTACAAAGTTTAACTACTGTATATAACTACACAGGTTTACAAAATAAGAAAGGCGGTCCGTGCTGGGTATCGGATAAAAATTTTCTTACGTATATTTTAAGAAAGAGGGTTATGTAGCACCCCGTTTTAAAGGCACTGGCGTAGATAATAATGTTACAGACTTTCAAAAATGTGTTTAGGTTAGAGAATTTTAGGGAATTAGGATCATTTAATTTAGTTTGTTAATTTATTTAAATAATTTATCTTAGTTTTTCCAAGTTCTTTCATCACTTTCGAAGGTTTCCGAAAACGCCTACATTATCCATTAATAATTTTTATGCCATCTTGTACTATGGAATTTTCGCGATATTTCTCCAAAATTCTAGTTTATTTTTCACGCTTCTATAAAAAGGCGATGGAAAAGCTTGGAGTATTAGTATAGATTAAACTTTTGTGGTGTAAACTTCAAGACATTAACAGGTAAACATTTTGTCGTTGTTGTACATAGTTGCGTTTCATTGTTAATAAAGGTATAAAAACAAAGACACGTGTTTTTATATGAGGTGTTACGAAATAATTTTTTCAAATTATTGTATCCAAAAACAGGGATTTTACATTTGGTGTGTGTCCCACACCAAATGTATACCAGATGCTATAGGCTTTAAAAGAGACACTTTGAAAAAGAACATTTAAATTTTGGATTTTCCATAAAAATTGAATTAACCCTCCCCCCTTCGGAAAAAATCCATGTTTTAAAAGCAAATTCTCATTTTGCTTTTATTTTTCATAATAAATCAAATCTCCTTAACAAATTCTATCTCTCTTTTATAATTAAAAATATTTCTATTTGGTCAAATTTACGAAAAAACACAAGCAAAGAATTCGCTTTTATAACTTAGTTTTATTCTGAAAAAATTATGATAAACAAAAAAACATTTTTTTTCGCAATTTCCAAGATTAAAATTTTCTTTGCCAAATTGATTCGCTTTAAGCCAAAGATCAATAGCATCTGGTATACAGAATTAGTGACATCAAATAACACATAGGTAATGCGAGAAAAAGACACAATCTAACGTGAATACCTGCATGTACACATTTCTGATTGGGTTAGTCACATATATCCTTTTGTTGCTTTACCGAATGATATCCCAATACCTATTTGTTTTACCAGTATGTGTGGTGTGGGTCCATTGTTCCAGTTTTTAAATATAAAAATTTTAAATTATTATCTACGCTCAGTTGCGTACTTACAGGTTTTGGGGCCCGAGCCCCATTATTTCACAATATGTAAAAAAGCTCTTCAGGTAACGAAAACGCTGTTAAAAGGGGATACCCTATTTTTTTATACAGTAAGTACATCTTTTTCAAACATTTGGGGGTTTTTATTTTGCTTTTTTATGGGGCCCCTTCTTACCTGGGGCCCGAGGCTGTCCACCTTCTTCGGTACGCTGTTGTCTACACAGGTATTTTAAAGCCTACCTCACCCCACTTTGCTTTAAAAATCGGTCCAGCTTTTCATACTTACAAGCCGATATCCTTAAAACCACACTGTTTGTACAGTATTTGGGCCAAATTTTAAATAAGTCTAAGTCTAAAACGGGTAGATAATTAAATAGCTTGCCTCTAAAAGGAGGTGCTTCATAAAGCCCCTTTCTAATTGCAAAAGAAATTGGTAGTGCCCCCTTGGCACCAGCAAAGTTTGACCCCCAGTTTTAACTTCAGATTCGTGTTTAGCGGGAAAAAATACGTGTGAAAATCTTTGTCCGATCACCAGGCACAGACCATTTTTTTATTTTGTGGACCTGTGTTATTTACTTGAGAATAATGTTATGGTAAACTATAAAAAAAAATATTTAGAAAATCTACAGTTTTATTGTGCACACTTACTAAATTGTCTCCTAAAAGTAACTTAAGCAATATTTTTTCACGAAGTGATTAAATTGTTTATAGAAGTAACTTTATAAATGTAACTGTTCAGATGTTAATCATTCTATAATAAATAACAAATAAAATTGTTATTAAATTTTGGTAAATTGTAATTTAAAATAAATTTTAAAAAATGTATAAATTTTCCCTTTTATGCTTGTAAAAAAATATTGATCTTAACTCTTGCGAAAACAACTTTCCCGCACTTAACTGCTTGCTCGAACTCCGCATCGTATCGTGCGGGAATCGGCAGTTCGCGTGCGCTAAAGCATAACTTTCCGCACTTGTTAGGATAATAAATAAACTAAAACGATAGAGTGTTATTGACTTACTTTATGCTCCAAATATAAGTCACTGATTTTTCCTTAGGCAAACAATAAAAAAAAGAAACTTTGAGGGATTGTAAGTCAAAAACCAATGACATGATATAAAGAAAAATAGACTTGGCAATAATTTTATTGTGTAGAGTCACTGCTTTAAGTCTTGTAATTTTTTAATAAAGCTCTTAGCTGTATATGTATTCTGGGTTAATAAAAGTAATGCAACTCTAAATTTCCCTGTTATGTGCTACACGTATCTTTTTCGTTTTTTTTTTGAATAGAATGTCTTACATATTTTTATTGCAAAAAATTGCACAGACTAAATTTCATAAATCCACAAAGTTCTAAAATTCTATTTTTACTAGCTACTAAGACATGACAACACCACCTTTTAGGTAAAAAGTTGAGATGCGTTTAAATATGTATCTCTAAAACAACTTAAGCTGAGTTTACAAATTTTGGCAGTTACGGGTTTCTGGGGAACTAGAACTGATTAGTGATACTGTTATTTTTGCCAGACTTTTCAGTTTTGTGCTACATGTAATTTTTTTGGTATTTTAAATTTATTTTAATTGCAATAAAAGGAGCGTGCCAGCAGATTCCAAATTTTTAAAATTAAATCTTTACAAATTACCGAGATATGACAACACCACAATTATATTAAAATTTGGCAACAAGGCTGATATCACTGATCATTTGGGCATGCTAAAAACTCCTAAATATCAAATTTTTTTACATAGCTTTACCGGTTTTAAAGATATTTAGGCCCTAAATTACGTTTTGCTGAAAGTCTAGTGTAACACATCTAAAAAACTAATAGATAAAGAATTTTAAAAATTAGGTAATTAATTAAATAAAAATAATTAAATAAATTAATACTAAACTTGATCCGTCCCATTTACTGTATATATAATAATAAATGTAACATTTTATTAATATTATAAACTAAAAAAAATACGTGTAGCACAAAACTGGAAAATCTGACGATAGTGCCGTTATCAATATTTAATTTAGCATGTTTAAAATACCTTATTAGCAATCTGCGAGGCTCTAAAATTTATAGTCGACTGTAACAATCACCACTTTGTAATATTATCTGACTCTATGTCTATGCTTAAAGCCTTACAGAAAAATAAATCTTGGCACTATAAAGACAATCAAATAATATGGGAAATAAGAAAATTGCTGCGCAGAATTACACTGCGTCGCAAGCACGATATTTTCATATGGGTTAAAGCCCATACAGGATTGAAATATAATGAGCTAGTAGACTCAATAGCTAAAGATAGTATTACTAATGGTATAGATTCTAATTACACTCTCACCTTAAGTGACGCATACAATATTGCAAAAACTAATATAATAAATAAATGGGATATAAGATGGAAGGAATATTGTAAAAATAAACCCACAAGATATACTCACCTTGTTACTGAAATCCCACGAAATTACTGGCATAAAAACTTAAATGTCCCTAGAAAATACATAACAACAATAATACGCATGAAACTAGGACATGCTTGTTATCCAGCATATCTCTTCAAGATCAAAATATTACCTTCTGACTAATGTGATACATGTAATATTAAATGTGATCTGGATCACATATTTTTCAATGTAATAAGTATATAGCCGAGATCAACAGCCTATATAATGTTTTAATCAAAGAGTGTAAAGCTGTCTGCCCCTTTAACATCCTTAATCTTGTAGCCCTATAGAGGGCACAAAGGTAAATAATGGAATGATATCTTTTCTTAATAGTATAAATTTAAAATTATAAGTTACATTTATTTTAAAATTATTGTGATATACATAGTTATTACGCTGTAGGTTTAGTTTTTCCCAATTTTATCCTTTGTAAATTCCCTTACTTGGTGGTCCTCTCTGTATTTTAACAAAAAAGTCGACCTGATAGACCCTGGTCGCGTGAAGTGTGTGTCTCTGTCTTATATGTAATAGGCTTTTACCTTATTTTTATTGTTATTATAGCTGTATGATTAAAAATATAAACTTCTAGGCTCCTTTTTGTAAGTAAGACTTTGTGACTGGCTAAATGGCTAACCAGCCAAGGCCAAAAAAAAAACACCTTATACTTATACCAAATTTGGTAAATATAGCTTTAGCGATTTTATTTAAAAGTTGCAGTACTTTTTACTAACCGAGTACATATGTTATAAAATTTATATTGAGTACCTATCTTATTTCTTGGGTATAGGTTTTAGGTTTTACGCTCTACATATAAAAAAAACAAATTTAAATATTTTGAGCTTATTAAGTTGGGCTGAATAGAAGAGCATAAGTGGGACAATACTAAAAGAGCAACAGTTTTTGTAACAAACTGGCATAAGCTGATTTAAAATTAAACAGAAAGCACAATTCAAATACATATTTGCTGTTATTCTCTAATAAGGTAAAACATTAGCAACAAATAAAAACAAAAACAAAACTACTGTTTTAGTAATAAACTTAAATTATTAATAATGTGAACATCGTGCGTGCAAAGTCGGGATGAAGTTGTTTCCTGAAATTCCCATCGCAACGAGATCTGCATCCAGACTTTTTCGAAGTTAGTCCCATGGGATTTTGCAGGAGTATCTGCCAGTTCGGTTTGAGTTGCTTAGTTAGTAACTAAAAGAGAAAAGGCCATTTAGTATTAAGAATTAAGTTGAAAAATAACATGAGCAAACATTCACGGTAATTTTACAGGTAATTATATACTTTTTCAGATAAGTCAAGTTATTTGTTATCTGAATATCGTTTTATCGATAAGTGGTTTACGACCATCCGCGACAATCGAAAATGTATTAAGATATCGCAAAGAACGAAACATTAAATAGGCGTTTTATTTTTTCCCAGTTTTATTTAAAATCAGTTTTAAAATTAATTTCACGTTTGCATTGACTTTTTTTCTCCTCCAGCCAGTGGTATTTTATTTGAAATATTATAAGTTTCGTTATTGTGGGATCATCATTAAATCTATATTTTAAAATGTGGTCCTGATATTTTAATATTAAAATCTAAAAGACGAATTTAATACAATTTTAATAATATATCACACATTAAGGTTTAATCTTAATACGGACCTGAATTTTTAAAGATTTAATAATGTTTAAATAAATTTCAGCGTAAACGATGTAGACGCACATTTATAAATTTAGTACAAGAGAAAATTACTTTAATTTGTAAACAAGATATTATTGAAAAAAAAATGGTTTAGAATTAAAGGTTATGCTACAATTTAAAAAAAGGACATCCTATTAAAAAAATTAAAATAAAACGTGTTTTTTCAATTTACTCCGTACAGCAATTAGATCCAACTACATTAACCCTAACACAGTCATACAAAAAAAATAAGCTCTGAAATATAGACTATAGTATCAATATGGTTTTGGGATCGCTGAATCTAAATTTGTGGTCAGTTTGACCCCATCAGGTCATGGTCAAGGTCATTTAAAGGTTAGAAACCTAAAAAACCTCAAGATGTCATGATTGTGTTCTATTTTCGACTTCTGATGATTTGGCCTTGATATGACTTTGATCTTAACCTGATAGGCTTAATTTTACCACGGATTCAAATTCGGCGACATCAAAAATAAAAAGATACCAAGATTGTAGTCTGTTTTTTAAAAAATCTTGACGATTTGATGATATAACCTTGACCTTGATAAAGATACCACGATTGTAGTATATTTTTAATAAACTTTAACGATTTTACTTTAAAATTACCTAATAGGGTCAAATTGACCTCACATTCGAACTCAGTGACTTCAAGAGTATAAAAGTAACGATTTGTCGCCTATTTTTAAAATAAATTTGTTGATTTAAGTTTAAATGATCTTGACCGTAATCTGATGGGGTTAAACCGACCCTAGGTTCGGATTCAGCGACCCCAAACACATAAAGAAATTATGTTTTTTCTTTCAGAGCTTGTACTTATTTTTGTGGCTGTGATAATTAACTGAATAATTTTTTTTAAACTTTTGTTAATATTGTGAATGACATATAGTTCGTTGCTGTGCTGTTATTTTTTTCTGTATGTAGCAAAATTAAAATTTTGCATGTTGCTCCATTACCAATAACAAAATTGCAATATATAGAAAAAATCGGACATTTGGTTTATGTGTTAACGGAATGTCACAACCAAATTGCGAGGAAATGATAAAAAAAAAAATAAAAAAATCCAAAGCTTTTGCAAAAACCTCATCTTGGTAACATTATTAGTTTTAAACTTATTTGCGATTAAATAGGTTTAAAATATAATCAAACACCCTGAATTACACATAACTTCTATAGCAAGTGCTTAACTATAAATCTCTAGCTAAAGAGTTAGCAGATATTCATACATTTTTTAGCTTATCATACAGAGTGAGTTTTTAAAAACTTTCAATGGCTATATTTTCTGAACCAAGGCAATTATTAGGAATTAAAAAAATATTCTTTTATAAAACTTAGGGGAATATAAATGACGTATTTTTGTTGCACCCCAGTCACTTAAAAATCTTTAAAGGCAACATCCTTGGTGGCACCTCTCTGGTAAGCTTATAAAAAATGCTTTTCGTTGGACATTAAAATATTGGGGTAAAATCAAATACTACCCTTAAATTATAAAAAAAATCATATCTTATTATCAATAAATAATACCAATAAATCTCTAATTTAATATAAAATAAATTAAAATTAAACTCCCTGTACCCACCCTCGTAAAAAGTCCTAGTAAGTTTTCGTTAGTTGTATTTCTGAATTTTGTTGAGAAAAAAAGTAATAGCAACTGGTTTTTGTTGTTAAGCGCTTGTGCAATAAAACTAACCAGAACTTCTTATAGGGGCAGGTTAGCTCTATAGGGAGTATTATTTTAATTTATTATTAGTTTTTAATAAATTTTACATTAATTTAATTCGACATTTGCTGGTAGTTTTTATAAATATTAAAGTATGATTTTTCTAAAATTTAAGGGAAGTAATTGATTTTACCCCAACTTTTTATAACCAACGAGAAGCATTCTTCATAAGCTTTTCAGAGAGGTGCCACATAAGGGGTTGCCACTTAAGATTTTAAGTGACTTGGGAGTACAGCTTAAGAGGTTGATAGAGGTGTTTTGAAGAAAACCTCATTTATATTTAACCCAGGTTTTATAAAAACGTATTTTTTGTTTTTTGATGTTTGCCTTGGTTTAGAAAATACAGCCATAGTAAGTAGTAGGAGAATTAGAACCTGTACTTTGCTTATTTCTTTTAAAATATTTTTTATTACTTTATTTACCGAATCTTCATAAAAATTAGATTTTTTAATATATTTTATACCTGATCAAAAGGTCTGTATCCAACATGAAACATTTTTGCATTAGTGGTTTAGGAGGACTTAAAACTTTATTTGGTAAAATGGTTTCTTCATTTTCAGTAACACCTAACTTGCTGTATATCCATTCACTGTTATGTTTTATAAAATGAAAAAGGGTCTAAAATATAAAATAAATAAAGTTGTATAAAATACCTAAACACGTCAAATTATTTTTATTTACTTTAAACACGAAGCCCTAAGATTAAAACAAAGTTCTTTGCAGTTACTTTTTAATATCCAAATAAATCCACTTTTAAGTATCCTAGCTTCCTATTCCTATCCTATTTAAATAATGTAGAAGTTGTTAAGTTTTTTAGGTGCGTCTTTATTTGTAACACCGTTTGTAGCCTTAAGCTTGCTGCCAAAAGAAAATTAAACAATGCCAAAGTGGTAAAGTAAAGAATAGAGTACATACATACAGGGTGTTTCACAACCTATCAAAAAAACGGGTTCTACAATAAAAAAAAAACTTTATTTTAACATATGTGCTTTACGCATTAGTTTTTCAACTACAAGGTGTTGAACATTAAAAAAATATAATTCTAATTACTTTAATGCCAATTCATATATTTTTACAAACTATGGGTTACACCTCCTATGCACCAAAGGACATTCTTCGACATAAAAAAATACCAGTGTCGTCTATAAGAGCTTGATAAGTTAATTTTTTTAATACAACAATTTTTAAATTTTTATTGAATTTGAAACAAATTTAATCTCTTGACTTTTTTCTTTATTATAAGGTTTTCGTGTAAATTCATAAAAACCATTTCTCGACATTGTCAATATGGTCATTTCGTATTGATAATATAAAATTTTATAGTATAAAATTACCATTGTTATTTTATTCTAATAGATAGGGATTTGATCATGCCAAGAAATGGTTTCTATTTATTTAAGCGATATCCGTAAGTTAATTAAAAAAAGCCAAGAGATCAAATTTGTGTTAAACAAATAAATTGTAAAAATTATTATTTTTATTTTAGAAAAATGCAGTGACCTACTTTTTAATTTTTAAAAAATATTTAATTTATAAAATCCCTTATGAACGACCCTGGTAATTTTTTTTTCTGCATTCTTTTGGTGCATAGGAGGCATTCCCAAAATTTTTTAAAATTATCTATGTTGGTATAAAAGTTATTATGAAAAAACAAAAAAAAATTAACCTTTTAAGACCCCATAGTTCAAAAACTAAGACTTTTTTGGGATATATGATCAAATAAAATTTTTATTCCTATTTTTAATTGTACAATTAGCCCTTAAAATGTGTCGGATAAGTTGTGTATGGTAGTTCTTATCCAACTGAGGATATTTAGAGATAAGTGAAAATATGTTTTAAATAATATTAGTATATTTAATAAATAAAAAAAAGAAACAAAACAAAAGAGTTTATCATTTAGACTAAGTAGGTAAGTTCTGAAAACTCTTTGACATTAAATGTATTAATGGTAGATAAGGTTACAGTTTACAGTTATTTTTTTAATTTAGAAAAATTTTACATTACCACTCAGGCAAAATAATTAACTTAAAAGCTAGTATTTAACTAATACCTTAGTTAAATACTTGCTAAATAAACTAATATTTTTGATAGCACCCCAATTTGAGGAGGCTTTTTTTTTATTTGTCACAAAAATGTACATATGGAGATTTTATTATTATTGGTTAAAATTAGGTTAAACCATATACATATACAAATGGTAAACCGTAAGGCCTTTTTGAGCGTTTATGAAAATTTATTTTGATGTTGATGATTTTTTTACGCCACCTTCTTAATAACAAAACTGTAAATGTTGGTAGCGTTAATTATTGTATTTAAAAAATAAACATACTTTTTTGACCCACCAGACTGTTTTGTTCAACTTTACCTTAACTAATAATTTATTAATTTATAAAAAACCATACACGTACTTTTAGACTTTTTTTTCCTTGTGTAGTCATTAGTAAATCACTGACAAGTATCTCAGACATTTGTTGATTGGTTTCAACTCTTTTTGAACCATCTCCAGTAAAAAATGTTGTATCGTCTCTGTTAGTATTGACTTGCTCCAAAAATTCATTTATTTGATCAGTATGTTTGTTGTCCTCATCTACAATAATAAATATATACATGGATTTATTATACACTTACTCTAAGTAAGGTATTATTATTTTTTATGTATTTATAAAATAGATGAAAGATGTTTGTTAAATCATGTAGAATGTCTTCAACACAACATTTTTATTGTCAAGTAAGTTATTTTTTTAAGAACATCTTGTGTACTTTAAGAAATTTTGATCCTTTGTTCTTCTACAATTAAATGTTTAGTACACTTTACCTTACTTATTACTAATTTTTAAAATAATGAATCTTTGCCAGCATATGGTTATATTAATGGTTAGAAGTAAAGTAAAAAAATGTATTTTGGTTCTAATTATTTTAAACAATTCTGTTAGTCAGAGTAACAAATATTATAAAAACATGTAAATATATATAAAAAAATATAAAAAAATAAATATAATTAAATGAACACCTTGATGCCCTGTTTCTCGCAAACGATAATCTTTGCAGAGTTTTGGTAGCATTTTGTACGGATCTTTTAGAGACACTCGGTATTCTATGTATTTAAAATAAACTAAAAATGTAACCTACATGTTAGTAAATTTTAAAATGAAAGGTAATTAATAACTTTTTATAACATTATTTGTCACTTTGACAGAGACAGGGTTATTTAAAAAAAAAAAGCAGAAATAAAATAAAAGTTAAAATTTGGTACAATATATAAGGTGAGTGTTTAACAAATAAAAAAACTGTTTTTTAAACACCTTGTATATTTACACTGTCAATAAAATAGGTGTATCCATACAAACATTTTTAACCTTGTTTTGTATTGTGCTTAGTGGCGAATATTGTTAGTATTTGGGACATGATATTTGTATTTTTTGGTAATTTATTTAATACAAACCAATACTACATAAAGATTCAGCTGCTGCCAATGCCACACTCTCAGTAGCGTCACAGCTTTCCCTACGCTGTTTCATGGAAGTTGTATCATCTGCTTTATTTTCGTTATCTTTGACCTGTCCTTGAAACGAAACACCTTTGTGTTGGGTAGCTTTATGTTCTGAAATAGCTAAAATAACATATTTTTTTACATACGTGTTAAACTAGAACTTTCGTTCCACATATCGTTACCCTAATTCGCAAACCTTGTAACTCCACAATTAATTAAAATCAAGATTTTTGCACCATTTACCAACTTGACAATGGCCGAACGTTACCCAATAACCCCGTACCTCAAATTAAATTATTATAACTAATAAGATAAAATTATTAAAACATAATAACATGCCAAATATTATTTCTAATGGTATAGTAAGGTATGGAGATATGAGGTTTGCGAATTGGGGTAACGATATAATTAAAAAGGGGAATATTTAGCTTTTCAGTTTTTTTTTATAATAATAAGTTTAGGTTATAACCATCTCCTTTGAATCTTTTATACAGTGTGGGCATGAATAGTCCTTTAAGAAAACACCAAATTTAGTGCCCCTAACTTTTTAGTTTCGGAAATATGGCCATCTATATCAGGAATTTAGGTAGTTTTTAAAGTGCCGCCATTTTGTAGTAGGTAAAGGTATTGACGTTATATTTTAGGGTTATAAAGTATTCTTTAGGAACTTTAAAATGATGTGCCCCACGATCCCATTTTTTTTACATTATTATTTTTTTCTTTAGATGGCGCCCATCAGCCATCTTGATTATTGCAACTATTATTTTTAAGTCAAAAAGTAGTTTATGTTCTCCCATTGGTCATACCAAATTTTATAAAGAAGAAACTTCGGGAACAAAAGTTAGCAGGGAAGGGACTTTTTACGTTCACAATGTATATTTTTTTGTCCGTAACATAAGAAACAATCGTTGCAACTTATGTAAAACTGCTTTTACACGGGATCTTTTAGCCCATCGGCGTTGGCGTCGCCGTCGGTCGCATCGTGTAAAACAAAAAATTCACCCAAATTTATTGCAACAATATATTGTCACAATAATTTAAAGCTGATGGAACTGGTTCTAATTTATTGGACCAATTTTGGTAATATCTACTGATTTTTAATGCTAAACTCTTGTTTTTGACACTTATGCTGTAATTTTAAGATTATTTGTGATTGTTTTTCTGCCGATGTTGATGTTAGCCGTAACATTTTGTTAATAAACTATAATTTAGTAAAATGATATCTGCCTGGCATCACGGTAGTTGGCGTGTGTTCTTTCGGTTGGTAAACCTTAATATTGTTACAACTTATTGGGCCCAAATTAATTCGTGTCAAACCACAACAATCACAAACTATTGGTGAAATTTATTGTTGCAATTTATTGTAACAATATAATAAAGCACGGATTTGTCGTGTAAAACACGCTTAGAATATAGGACCAATGGCAGAAATGAAGGTAATATATTTTTACCTACCGATAAAACTTGTATACAGAGCACTAACAAGTAACTGCATCAATACGGAATTGCTGACTGGAGTAACTTCGGATGGTATCGCTTCTTGAAAGATGTAAGCAATTCTTGTAAGACCCAAATCTTAAAAAGGAAAATTAATTTATAGTAATACATTTTTTTTTAAGTTACCTGTAGCTTTCACTATTACAAGTAAAGGTTTAATTGTACAAAAATAAATCTAAAGTTTTCAAATGGTAGATTGCACGGCTTCTTGAGCACCTTGGTTTTACGTCTGGGCAATGTCACCCAGACAGGACCTACAGCTTAATGTGGGTCCCGAACCACGGATGTCCTATTCACGACAACCCAAAACCAGGCCCTAACCAAAAAAGGTCGTATATATCCCTATTATTTAACTGGTTGTGATTCATTTTACACTTCTTGACCGTCTTTTGTTAGGTAATCACTAAATATCTATCCAAACTTAATAAATAAATTTTTGGTCTGGCTTGGATTCGAACCAAGTCTGCGTCGCATCGGTTGTGCGCCTTACGACCCAGCGCTTTAACGCACAGGCCATCACCCAATTTAATTTTTAAAACGTGCAACCTCCTGCAAGCGGAGGTGCTACCTTCTTCTCCAAATCTTCAAGTTTTTAAGTCCAGTGTTAACAAAATTCCTTCTACCTCGCTTAAGACACCCACGGTACGTTAGTATTTATAGTATAGCTTTCCGCCTTCGTGGATTGTCCAAGGATTAAAAAATCTCTTGCTTTTTCTTTATTTTAGGTCATTTACCAAAACCCTCTTCACTGACGCGCGGAATAAAAAAAAACAAGAGTCTTCCCATAAGAACCACTATCATTGTTGTACGGCATGTACGTATTTAAACCTTTTTTGTGGGAGAGGGTTTACTGCGAGAAAAATTTGCAATAACTTTTTTAAAGCAAAAAAGGTCCTTAGTTAAAAAAAAACATACAACTTTCTGATTTTTGTTACCAAAACATATTCCTTTTCTTTCTTCACGAATACTTAGGGGGTGGGGGGGACATAACGATATGCATTTAAATCATCATTAAATAATAATTTTTTAACACGAATGCACCGCTCCTTATATACGCCCATGTTCGACGGTAAGATATAATCTCACCGTTGATACCGTGGATACTAAGGAGGCATCATTCAGAGCGAGTTTTACCACCATGGGTCCTAAAAATATACCTGCCTATAGTAGGAAATTTTCATTTTTTCATACATAAGATTAACATGAAACACAGGTGCTCTTTTGTTAACTATGGAAAAATGGTTATTTCTTTTCGTATGTTATTACGACAGTAGGGATTATATTCATAAATTTTATTACGCTATATTGGTATTTTTAGTATCTTTTATACAGTGTGCCTACATAACTATTTTTGCTAATATTAAAAATTAAATTAAAGAAAAAATGTTTCAAAATAAAAGTTACTATTAAATATGCTATTTTGTTTATGTACAAAAAAACTTTAATACTTTTTTCGTAAAATTAGTAATAAAAATTTTTACAATAAGACCACAACTTACGTAGACACACTGTATTTCTAGGTTTATGTTACTAGAGCAAAATATTTTAGTTAGCCCCAAAAACAATTTATTATTTTTTAAGGCCCACAACTTTACAAATCAAGTGCAGGGTTTAACGCCCAGACTATTTTAGGCTTAGTAAAACTTTTGTATTTTGTTAGCTATGGTCCTATTATACTTTTCTAGATAAAAACCCCTTGAGACTACGGCTAACAAACCCAAAAGTTTTTAAAGAAAAAAGAAACGCAAAATATAGTTTATTATTTAAACATTATCGACTCTTCTGCTCAATAACCTAAATTGAATTTAATTGGTTGTACTTCATTGAATTTATTTTTTATATATACCTACCTACAACATCCCAAAATTGGCTCAAGCACGCTATAATCAATGACATTGCTTGGTACATCGTTGCTCCAGTTTGCAAAGCGTTTATGACTGTTTCAACAACAAATGGTAATATTGGAGATGCAAGATTTAAAAATTGCGTCATACCATGGATAACGTATTTGATTCCACACCTAAAATATTAATTTCCCTAACAAGTGCGCAAAGTGTTACTTTACCACATGCAAAAGACACTTCGCGCAAATGTTAGAAGCAATATCATTATATATAATAAAACTAAGTTGATAAAATGTGCGTGCAGATAAACCTTAAAAAAGAGTGCCGATACGATAAAGGGACTTATATAGTGTGATAGCCCTTTATCCCCCTCGAACAAGAAAGTTTCGGTTTTAACCTTTTTAATTTTAATTTTTAAAGATATAAGGGCTTTTTCAATCCTTCAATGGAAATTAAGTGTAGTGGCGCCATCTGTTGTCAAGTATTTGATTTTCATTCAGAAAAGTGTTGTGGCGCCATCTGTTGTCGAGTATTTAAACTTTATAAGGTGTGAAAAAGAAAATATTCTCAAACTTTCCCAACTATCCTAAAGCCAGCTCTCTGAATATATAAAAGCCCGGTGTCGCCCGCCAGAGTTACTTCGATTGTTGATTGTTTAATTGTAAGGGCTAATTTTCGGTAATACTGAACCGATGATGAAAATTCTTTCACAATTAGAAAGCTACACTATGAAAGAATACTATAGGCTATATTTTATTATGATTGAAAAAAAAGTTCAGAAAAAAATATAATTAACGCCCAACGAAGTGTAGGTCGGCTAGTTTTTGCTATAAAGGTAGTCTTTGTTGGTTTTGATATTTATTTGTTGGTGCTCCAATAGCCTATTTCATTCTCTAACGTAAGATTACAAGCCCAAAGTTTAACTTTGCGTACGCAAACTGATGCGCCAAGTAACTACTTTGCGCAAGCGGTTATAAAAGAACAATTTAAACTATAATTAATTACTAAAAAAGAAATACTAAATAACCACATAAAGGTTTGCTTATCTAGAGACATACATACTTGTTTATAATTAGATAAATAACAAAAAATTAGAAAAATGTAATTTTTATCAAAAATCTATTTTCATTTAAAAAATAATTATTGGAAGTAAAAGGGGTATTATATTTTTTTTAATCCAAAATTTCTTTAGGTTTAATTTTTACATTACATTAAAAAGATAACTAACACATCTAATTATTTTATGCTTTATTTGTTTTCTAGAAGATTAAATTTAAACAAAATATCACTTGGCTTTTCTCCAGAATAAAATTAAAAAGTTTATTTAACATTTTATGAAAATTAATAAGATTTTATTTTATTAGATTAAAATAATTTCAACCGAATGCTAGTGAACATTTGTTTATAGATTGAAACCTTTGTATTGTAAGTAACTTAATATTAAATATTTCATTATTTTATTTTTTTAAAGTAATAATTACTTTTATTATATTGTGTCAGAGTAGAATAGTTCTACATACTGTATAAAAGTTTTAATTTTCATAAAATGTTAAATAAACTTTTTAATTTTATTCTGGAGAAAAGCGAAATAATACTTTATTTTAAATTTTAACACATCTAATGGCTTATATCTTTTTTATTTTTTATCATACAAAATAAATAATAACAATAACTTGTTGGGTTAATTCTGTAGTTTCTAAACAAATTATTAGATTTTTAATATCTCCTAAAATATACAGGGTAGGACAACAAATATTATTTTTTTAAAGGGAACACCATGTACATTATATCATTAATAAAAAGAGCCTTAAAAAATGCTAGATTTGATATATCTATTTTCATTAGTTTCGGAAATATTCATCCAAATCTAAAAATAAGTGTAATAAATTTTAATTATGTAGGTAGGTTATACTATTATGGCAATAACTGAACAAGAATTTTATTTATGGCCATATTTCCAAAACCGTTTAAGATAGGGTCTTAAAATATGGTATTTTTGTACCACTTTTTAAATTATCTTTTAAATTATAAGTCAATATACAGGGTGTCTCATTAGAAAAGAAGAAAGATACAGATACTACAGAATGATCGTAACAAAATGTTGTTTTTACTTTTTTATAAGGTGGAAATTAAAAGTTAGGGGGATGTAAGTTCATTACGTTTCTAATGGGAATTAATTATTATTTTTCAGATTTACATAGCCATATTTAAAAAAGTAATTGAAATAGGTATATAAAATGTGGTATTTTTTTAAGGTATAACAAAATCATACTTTTGTCGTACCCGGTATATCTTAAAAGATAATAAAAATCTGATAACTAATTTGTAAACTACAGAATTAACCCAACAAACTGACATTTATAATTATTTTGTACAATAAAAAATAAAAAGTTTATAGGGTCGTAAATTTATAACTTGACACCCGGTGCGTTGTATATTCAATAATGCTGAAATATAATTTATTTAGTTTTTAAGTATAGAAATTATAAAAATACTTTTTTATTTTTATTTAAATTAATATTGTCAATAAGAAGGTAACAATTAAACGAAAAATATTACCAAAACACCTTTTTTTTTAATTTTACCATCATCCCACCCAGGTTTCATGGCCTGCTGAGATATTTGGCAAAAACGAAAATTTGACTATATGGATTTTATTTTTCTCTGACTTTATTTGAAGAGATATAAAAAAACTAATAACACTTTTTCATTGGCACTTTTTAGCTACTACATGATGGAATTTTTAGATTTTATACCCGACGTTTCGTTTTCAAGAAACCATCATCAACTTTATTTTTTTATATGGCTCGAAAAAAGTACCCCCTGTATCTGATCCCATTTTTTATTACAAATTCAACGATGTATCACATATCATATTTTAATTTTTAGTTAAAAGCATATTTTCTTTTTTTTAAGTTATTTTTAAGTAGGCCTTGTAAACAAATGCTTGGTCGTTAATACCTGTTACCGCATCTGTAACATAATTTAATAACATTATAAAATAGTGCAGTGGGGGGTTAATTGCCGTCTTTGGGGGCTAAGCCCCGGTGCCTCCCCTAATTGCGACTTCGTATTGATATGTCAAAAATATTAAGCCCCTGCTCATGTACAGGGTATTCCATTTAAGAGGAAAAATGGCATATTTTTTTACTACTTTCCCCATATTTTTAAAGAAATTTAAGATAACAAATCAATATATTTTAGCTCGGAGAATTTCAAAAACGTATCAAAGAAACAGTTTCATAAAAAAACAAAAGACCTACGCAATAAATGTTATAGTTTTTAAATTGAACACCATATTTATTATTATATTTTAAATTCTATGGTCAATTGGAAGTGTTTTTGTTAAGGGTACTACATGTTTATATTTTACTGTTTTTAAGTTATTGACGCTTAAAAGGTCATAATTTAGGCTAATTTCATTAAATATCTCAATATGAAATACGGGTAACGCAGCTGATGCTGTAAAATCAATATTTTTATTTTTTTAAATTATCAACTTATCTTCTTTTTTCTTTACTGGCATTTTCTCCACACTTGTAATATAGCGCTACTATCTGTAGTTCTCCATTTAACGAATAATTCATTTGAAAAAACTTATATTAAAATCAACTAACAGGTAAAAATTTTAATGAATTTTAGGTAATCACCTGTATTACCTTTAATATGTATTAATATATTTAATTAAATATTATTAGCCAAAAATATAACTCCTTAAGCGTCGCTAACCCAAAAACAGTTAAAGACAGACATATAGTACCTTCAATGAAAAATACTTAGAATTGAGAAAATAATTTTGAAATATAATTATAAATATTGTGTTTCTTTTAAAAAATGTCACAAATACATCGATTGGCTAACTTAAATTTATTTGGAAATCTGGGGAAAGTAAAAAAATATGCCATTTTGCCTCTTAAATGGAATATCCTGTACTTTCATTTCAAATTTCATTAGATAATATACAAAACGGTTTAGATTGGTTTAGATTTAAGAAGAGGGGAGGGCAGACTTTAGGTCCACACTGTATATCTTATTAAGAAAATACATTCTTTTACTCGTTACTTACATTCCTTCTTTCAAAACATTTAGCCCATGAAGGATACTTTACCACAGCTTCTATCAAAACGGTTTTTAATTCTTCATCGTTTCCAGTATACAGTAACACTTCTGTTGCGGACATAATAAGATCGTAATAATGTGACGAGTTTAATGTTGTTGTAGATGTATCAACATTTTTGCAGCTACCATCAACTGGACATAAAAAATTACCGCAATCAATGGGTTTTTGAAAAGTTCGCCTAAACTCGGTATTAGATATCTCTAAGAAGGTATTTAACATGAGTTGCAATATTTTGAAATTTTTATTGCAAAGAACCTAAAAACGAAGATTAAAACAATACATATTTTATGCTAAAAGGAAAAAAAAACAATTGTATTGCACATTTTAAACAAAAGTATCCTAACTTAAAATATTTCCAAAAATTTTGGTGGCCACTAATATACTGTGCACTTTTTTATTGTATTTTCCTTTAATTTAAACAAAATAATCTATATATATATATAAAAAAACAGTAAATGAAAGTGTAGCACAAATACTAAGTGAAATTGACCGATAAAAATTTTAAGATGACTATAATTTTAAAACTCCTGTTTAGTGCTTTATACTCTATAGAATACAAAAATAAATAACTTAACCTATCATGAGGCGATAAGGAAGCGCGATGGAACTTCTTTTTATATGAAGTACTAACATTATTTTGGCTCACTCTACCACCCCTATCATTTTTGACCTCACCTTTCCGGACACGCTGTATATTCCAGCAAGCTACATTTTTTGCTACTTTACTTAAAGCTTAGGTATTACCCTAGTCCTAAAAATTATAACCATACAAAAGCTCTTTAGTTAAGTCCATTAACATTACAATATTGATCATAATGTTGATATAGTAATACTGATAATAAGATTAAATATCAGTCACAACTAAGTCCATTGAGCAGTAAAAAGTAAATGACTTAATTACCATAATGTCATGGACTAACAGCGGTTACTAGACGACTTTAATAACCACACTACCAATGCCAAATAATGGTCGCTAACATATCAGATATTTTTCGGTTATTAAGCCGACTTAGTTATAGTAACTAATTTGGAAGTAGAAAGTCAACTTTAATTATGACATTAACTGATCTTATCTGTCCCCTATTTAACTGAGATCATTTAGTTATGATTATTAAAACTTTAATTATGGTTGCTAGAAATTTCTCTCAGGGTGTTTGCATATTTTCTACTTTAGGAGTTAGGGCTTATCTAGAAGATTTGTCTACACTGGGTACAAATATTTAAAAAGCAAAAATTATAAAAATATGTCACCTGTCTTACCCTTAGTAACAAAGCCCAGTTGGGTTGTGGTTGTGCCAACAAAACCATAAGTTCTAATGCCAGTGCACTATTTATGTTCAAATCGTGTTGTTTCCATTGGGCTGTTCCATTTGCTTTAAAAATATTGGGTAGTGCAAAAATTATCCAAAAAGCAGGACCATTTGTTTTTGCCTTAAATAGTTCAATGTCCTCTTGATCTTTTTTAAATATCTAAATGTAAATAAATACGTAACTCTCTTTATTTGGTAGTATATGTGAGTTTTATATTGGTTGATTTAAATATCATTTACAAGATATCAGCACTAGGGTACACATAGTAATACAGGGTTTTTTCTATCTACGTACAAAACTTTAAAAGTCGTTTTCAAGAACAAAAATTTTTGTCACTTTAAATTAATATAAAATGTAACCATAAAAAAAAACACGAAAAAAATAAATTTTGGCTTTAGGGTTCTTTTTTAAATTAAAACTAAAAATAATGAATAATTCAAGGACGAAAAGTTTTTTTTTTTATTTAAAAATAAAGAGTTACTGGCTTATTGATACGTGATATTGTCAGTGGTGTCTCCTGAGACTACTAATCCCAATTATGTAAATCCATAGATAACCTACATTTAGATCAGCAGTGGCAAGAAGCAGTTTTCGGATTTTTACGACCGCGCGCAGTGGGTGGACGAACATGCGCACTTAAAAGCCGTGGCGAAATATAAACACCCGTACCTTCGTCCGCGGTCTGACCGTAACGCTCATTAGCTACCGTACTTCGAACAGAAAAGCAGGACGCGGTCAACACATTCTTTCCTATAATGCGAATAGTTTGTTTGGGTCCGGGTGTGTTTACCCTCAACTGCCTTGCGTACAAACCGGTTTTTGCGCCCATGAAATGTAACTTTTGATACTTGTTTGTATGTTTGTATGTTTGTATGTTTGTATGTTTGTATGTTTGTATGTTTGTATGTTTGTATGTTTGTATGTTTGTATGTTTGTATGTTTGTATGTTTGTATGTTTGTATGTTTGTATGTTTGTATGTTTGTATGTTTGTATGTTTGTATGTTTGTATGTTTGTATGTTTGTATTTTTGTTGGTTTGTATGTTTGTATGTTTGTATGTTTGTATATTTTTATGTTTGTATGTTTGTATGTTTTTATGTTTGTATGTTTGTATGTTTGTATGTTTGTATGTTTGTAATTTCTTTTTTGCAAAGCAGCTTTTTACCAACAGGCACATTTTTGTTGTTAATAATTAAAACATTTTTCGTTTGGTTATAATTTCCGAAGACCGTATATAAATATGTAAAATTAAAAAATATATATTATATTATGTTTGTATGTTTGTATGTATTTGTAATCAAAAATATATTTTAATTTACCTTATAAAGAGTATCTAAAGAAGTACCTCTAAGCAAAAACAACAAATAAGATCGTGACATTTGACATGTATATCTCTTAAAATTTTGCTCTTGTTGTTCGGTAAAATACCAATAAATTCCTCCACAGAGTCGCAGATCGAAGGTAGTAGTTGTGCAACGCAAAGCAGTAAATTACTTACATCAACCAAAAGCAATTCACTTCTTGCTTCTGAGGGCGCACTCTGGAAACAAATCAATTTTTACTTTTAAAATAAGGCTTTTATAGTTTAATAATTTATAAAAAATATATAACGTTTACCTCTTAATATTTTTAAAAAAGTTTTAAATATTCTTATTAAAGTAATTCAGAGTGTCCGAGTAAATTTTGACCACTTTTAATCGCAAATAAAGATATTAAGTTGCGGTTTTCGCAGACAGTCTTAAGCCGTGTCCACACTAGTAAAAATTTACGTTGTGTGCGCCATGCGGCACAAATTTGTATGTGCGTTTAAAATTTTTGCAAGTGTGGACGAGTTCGCCGCATAGAAACACACGCAAAAATTTTCGCGACATTCAACGCACGCGATCCGTCGGTTGTCGGTTTTTTCAACATCAAAGAGATTTGCGCCGCAATATTGTTTTAGTGTGGACGTATTTACGTTAACGCAATGATTTTGACAAATGTTGTTATTATGACTTGCTGTTTAGAAATTATAGAAGTTAACTGATATCCATCTTTCTAATTTGTTCTAAACCCACCATTCTGTGACTATGTCTGATGCAATGTTAAAGATAAAAAGAAAATGCGCTACTTTTATCGTCGTGCAAAATCTTATCAAAAAAAAAAAAAAAAAAATGGAGGAGAAAAATAGAAAAAAGACGATATCGGATTAAACATTTGTATCAAAATAAAAAACAATTTGATGGCGTAAAGTTATTATATCAACTATACTTCGATGAAAGTACTGGGCATTTTAAATTTTTTTTGCGTATGTCTACAAATGACTTTGGGATTTTAATAAATAAGATTGGACCAAAAATTATCAAAAAGGACACCAAGCTTAGAGAAGCCATATCCGTGAAGGAAAGGTTAGCTGTCACATTACGTTTTATGGCTACTGGAGATTCATATACAAGCCTTCAATATCTTTTTAAAATATACAAACAAAGCATATCATTGATAGTTTCAGAAGTATGCAGTGCTTTAATTGACGTTCTAAAAGATTATGTAAAGGTAATGTGGTAGTAAAACTGAATTTTTATTTTTTAAAATTTATTATCTTTCAAAAACAACATCTGTAAGGCGAAAACTTTAATAAAAACTGAATTTTCATTCGAAATAATACGTATAACACATTTTGCGATTTCTTCCCAAGCATTATTCTTTTTGTTTCTATGAAAATGCCACTTATCGCTTGGATCCCATAAAAGTCTTTGTTTTTGATATTCTTGTATCAGAAGAAGAACATCCTCTTTATTTAAATTTATCTTTTACAAAATATAAAATACTTGGCAAAAAAATATAAACAAATCCAGAATAACAAAATAGTATGCAACGCATACGATCACACACGTTTTGAGCACGAACGCATGACACACAACGTAAAATTGAACGTGGGTAGAACGTGAAATTTGCGCCGCAAATATTTGCGCCGAATTCTTGATTCAACATACAACACATTTATTTACTAATGTGGACGCGGCTTTAGATTTCTTATAATTCATATTCTCTTTATTTGGTTGCAAAATTTATAATTACCACAAAAATAAAACAGCATGTATATGTATATATCTTTACAATTCCAAAATTCAATCATTTTCCTTGAAAAAAATGTTAACATAAGATATGGGGTTTTTAGAAAATATATTAAAATAATTTAATTTTAATTAATATTTGTATATTATTCCCTACAAATTTACTGCAAGGCAATTAAAAGTACTAAGTATTAAACAATGAAAATTTGCTACATATAAGAAAGGGTACAGAGACATATACGGCAACAAAGCCTTATGTTCCTCATAAAATAAAAGTTACAGTAAGGATTAATTACTTATTTAAAAACTATTGTTAAAAACGTATAGATTTGTTGCCGTATTTTTTTGTAACCTTGTATGTAACAAATTATTGTTGTCAAAAAATACCCTAAATTGCCACGCAGTCAATTTTTCAGGGATCAATTAATACATTTTTTTTAATAACCATAGCCCATGTTTTATTTTTTATGGTAACAAACACCAACTGACAAGGACATGAACTAATTCTTTTTGCAAAAACCGCATCTTTATAGCTGTATTTGTTTTTAAGTAATTCTCCATCAAAATTGGTCAAAATAAAGTTGGACTTCCTATATTTTGGGTGTTTTTTTGCAATAGAAATACAGATAAATTTGATTCTTTTTGTAAGTGTTGGGTGATCGCACTAAAGATGCGCTTTTAGTGATTGATGCAAAGGACACTGCTAAAAACTTTGTATTATATAAATTGTATCGACATTTTTTTATCTTACTCTTTTTTTACAAATTATTCTTTGTTTTTTTTTACCGAATTGTCCTGTTTACATTACATACAGCATAATTAATTTTTAAGACAAGTAAAGTTGATTTTTGAAAAAGTTTATTTTCTTTTAAAATATTCACATATGTTGCAAACTTGTTGCAGGTCACTGTGTAAGCAATAACATATGTTAAAACAAATTCGAAACATTTGGTACCTTAGACAAAATTAATTATTAATTAATACGAAAATACAAAACTATTTCTTCTCAGTGCCATACTATTTTTTTGTGTGTAATAAATTTATTTTTACCTGAGTATACCTAACAGTTAAAATAGTTAACGATTCATTAAGCATTCCAGAAAAAACCCTTTGAGCCATTTTAGGTGGCACAGTGTTCCATAAATCTTCCCTGGTTCCTAAAATATAAACATATTTAGGGGTACAAATTTTAAAACAACAAAACAGTATTTTTTTGTAATATGAAAAATAGACTTTTTAAGGCGTATTTAAAAATACTTATTGTCTTCTATATTTAGGTTGAATTTTTGCTACTCTACACAGATTAAAGTATACCTTGCATGTATAACCACCACATCTGAATAATATAGGAACCTCTTTCGGATTCAAAAAACGGTTTACTGTTTTCCCAATCAAGACAATCTGCATCCTGTAAAATATATAATGACAAAAGTCTACAGTGTAGATCAAGTAATCGTTCTGCTAGCGCTTCACACATTGCGTGATATTTTTATATCCTAAAATAAATTATCTTTTTTAACTATAATTTTAAATAGACTTTTTATCCAAAAAAGCTCAAAAGAAATACTATAACACCATCTTACCGTTTTGCAAAGTATCAATAGAGCATGTTTTTGTCTCATTTAAAATTTGTATATAAAACCAAAGACAATTTTTTAAAAGTGCAGCTGCTCCAATTGTACCTAAAAGTAATAAAAAAAAACTTCTATACCTTTCTTTAAACAGATTTTAACAGCAGCGGGAAGTACCCAAACTATAGCTAAACTAACCCTTAACTACAGAGATTTAGAAATTTTGAACTGCGTCTTGCCGATTAGTCAAGAACATCCTCATCATTTGGCTTTAAAAAATACCAAATTTTATATACCAACCTATCTCCATTAGTTTTCGAAATATGGCCAAGCAAATTATAAAAATATTTTTTTATTCCCATTAGAAACGTAATAAACGTCCATCCCCCAACTTTGTTATTTTTTAACATATATAATTAATGAACAACACCATTTTGTTACGATAATGTTGTAGTATCTGTATATTTAGGGTAGGGTAGCAAGCCAAATATTGAAATTACTATTACTGCCCTATTTACCTTAGAAAGATCCCGAAATGAAAACATGTTTTTTAATTATTTGGATTTTTCTATGTGCGCTAAAAATGTATTAACATACCTGTAAGCACTGTTAAATCAGCATGATCCAATGCCTCTTGTGTAAGAATATGAAGGTGTTCTAAAATTATATTATTTATTATTTTTTTAAATAAATATGTATAAGCTCATTATTTTTGCGACAAATAAAGAAATTAAATTAAATTTAATTTTAATTTACTAAATATTTGGTACAGTAGGTCTATTTTATTGGGGTCTCGTTAGCAGCGTGCTATTTCACTACAGCATACTTATACTTATATATGCATACCAGGTATACGAAAAAAACAGTTCTGTAAAATTTACAGAAAAGTGTTTAAAATGTATCCATTCTTATCTGTAAACTATTGTATGTAAAATTGTAAAATGTACCAAATCGAATATATTAATATACAAACTGATATCTATAAAATTAAATATATAAGTTCTACAGATTAAAACTGCAATTGTTTCAGATGCACGTAACATTTACAAGTGTGTAAGAAATCAAGTAATATAATAGGAAGTAGGAATTATTTTTAAATAAATAATCGAAAATCATTTTTGTTAAAAATATACAAAATTATAAAGCCTGAAGTGTTTTCAATAAAATATTATATGTTTACAGGACCTAATATTTTTAATAGAAACATTTTAAAAATTTAAATATTTTCTTTTAGAGCAACTTTGAGTCAGTTCACAAATAATTTTACTAACCTTTTATCACTACAGAAAGGTAAGTAGCATAATTGTAAATAATTTCGAATTAGCATTGCCTTTAAAATATTTTTCCTACTCGCGTAAAAAAGTTCACTTATTTGCACGCATTTTAGTTCTGAAAGTGTCACTTTTTCTCACTAGTGCGAAAAGTACTTTTCGGCACTACTTTTCCGCACTAGTGCTAAAAAGTACAAAAATTTTAAACCAAAATATTAGTCGCAATGAAGGATTTTCCTGCACTTCATATTTAAAAGAAAACTTATTTTTTTTCTTCCCATGGAGCCGTCTGCATGTCCGGTGGCACTGCAGCCTGAAGGCTTATTGTACCAAACTCCCGTTTTATTGTACCCATTCCAGTACCCTAGTTCCTTGAAGAAGGCGGTATAGGTCTGCTGGGTGCGTACCATATGTTTCCGGGGGCACTCTAATATCCCCGAAGATTGCCTGTCTTTTTGTGATCCAGTGCCTCACACTCAGTATGACAGTATGTGGGATACTGTTTCGGTCTCTGCTCCACATAATCTGCAGTCCAGATCTCCGTTGTATAATCCCATTTTATTTAGGTGTTCTTTCACTGGAGCATGTCCGGTGAGGAAACCTGTGATCGTTCTTAGCTGATTCCTACCCATTTTGAGTAGTTCTTTAGCTCTTTTTGTGCATGGTCCACTGATGTATATTTTCCCATGCATGTGTTGAGGAAGCCTTTCCCAGTGCAGTCTTTGCTGGTCCTTTACCCAGTTTTGTACCGCACTCCGGAAAGTGTTCTTTGGCACTCAAGGACTGGTTCTGGCCCGACGTATGTCGTGGCTGACCCCCTTCTAGCCAGTTCGTCTGCAGTTTTCATTGCCTCGAATTCCGCAATGCCCTGGCACCCACATCAACCTCGTGTTGTTGCGTTCCGCCAGTTCCCTGAGTTCCTCGAGGCATTCTAGTACCAGCCAAGGGCTGCTTGACTATCCGTAAGAATGTTGATTGTACAATTTGTGCGTGGCCTTTGGTTGTTAATCCTGGCACATTGTAAGATCGCAAAAATTTCTGCTTGAAATACAGAGGCGTGGTTTCCCAGTGAAAAGGTCAAAGGAGTGTTTCCCATCTCACTGTAGACACCTGCTCCTGACCCTTCTTCCGTTTTGGACCCGTCCGTATACCAGGTTTGACCTCGAAGAGGGAGTCTGAAATTTTCGTTTGCCCAGTTCTCCCTTGGGTGTATTGTCACCTGAAAGGGTCTTCTGGGTACGATTTGTGGGGTCATATAGTCTGTCCTCATATCCATTATGGGACTCCTTATGATATTTTTATTTCCATGTGTCCTGATCTAACTTTTGTGTTGCTCAGGTTGTGTTTTAGTCTGTATACCCCCATTCTCGCCTCCCCTTGTACCACTATATGCAGTGGCGGGAGGTCAAGTAGGGTCTCCAAGACCGCTGTTGGTGTACTTTTAATGCATCCCGCTATGCCAAGGCAGGCTAGTCTTTGCACCTTGCTCAGCCGAAGCATAGCCGTGTGCTGTCTGGTCTTGGTCCACCAAACAATGGATGCATATGTTATGGCTGGTTTCACCACCGTATTGTACAACCAGTGAACCATTTGTGGTCTTAGTCCCCACGTTTTGCCATATGGTTTGGTAGGATATTAAGTAGCATTGTGTTAAAATAATAAAAAAACAAATAAAATTTTAGTTTTTATGTTTTCCTTACCCTCGTAGAAAAAGACGTTTCTAACATGTGCCGAAAGTGCCTTTTCGGCACATGACTGCTTGACCGAACTTCCCTACGCGATGTTTGGTCAACTGCAGTCGCATGAGGAAAAGTGACACTTTCAGCACGAGTTAGAAAATATACTATTTTTACAAATCATACTTGTTGCTCGGATTCCCATTTCTTGGTTCTTCGATTCGTATCTCATTGACCAATAGTAAATGAACGTGCCACTTTTAAATAATTATATAGTATAATGCACTATGCATTAGAAGGTAAAATATGTACCTTTTACATAACCTTTATTGACAAAAATTCATATTTAATCTGTAAATTTTGGAGAAATAAGATTATGTAAACTTTACATTTATTTTATGCAAATTTTACAGAATTATTTTTTCTTGTATACCCACGAAATTACTAGCAAGCCCTTCATTTTCTTTAAATGTGTTATGCGACTTTAAAATTTCTTTGAAATGTATGGTTTGATGGAATATAGACTTCTGATGTTTCAACTTTTTGTGAAACTTCTGGTTTATCCTCATCTTTGCTATTTTAAATATAGCACCCTGCATTTTTTATGAAAGTGTACATATGCTATACCTATTTTTATTAGTTTTCGAGAAATGATTTTTTTTCGACTGGTTAAAAAACAAATGATAGAAGAAAAAGGCTAACGGATTTTGAAACTTATATACTGAACCTTATTTCTAATCACCCTAAAAATACAGTTTTTGTTTTAACCAGTGCCACACGAGTTGACTTTTAGAAGTGAAGAACTTCAATAATTCATATGGAAAGCACTACCTTAAGTCTCATGTTTACATCTTTTGGAAGTTAAAAATTTCAATAATTCAAGCACCTAAAACCTAAAATTTCAATTTACACATATTTCTTAATCTTTTTGTTTATTATTAAGAGTAAAACGCTAGATTTCCTAAAAATAGAAAAAAAAGTTTATTTTTTTGTAAGGGGTAAGATACCGACCTATGCAATGTCGTGTGAATAGAGTATTCAGTTGATATATCCATACTTTAACAAGTTGTTTAAATGTCTTTTACCTAATAATTGGTCAGCAGATTTACTAACTGCTGATATGAATTTGGTAGGATCGGAAGACCTAACAATTCCTCCACATCCTCGAGTAGAATCCATACTATCCCTGGAATTTTCAGTGTTTTTCTGAAAAAATCCTAAAAAAAAGAAAAATTTTGACCGTTTACGTAGTTATAAAATGAAATGCAATCTTTAAATACCTAATGTAGGTAAATATTTATTTTTACTTTTTTTTAAATAAAAGTAATGAAAAAAATATATTTTAAAAGCATGTGGACCTTACCCGAAGGTTTCCTATATGCAGCTACATATTCATCCTCCCACCATACAACTAGTTTTACAGCTGCAAAAGAGGCAGATCTAGGAAAATCGAGTCTACCGCCAATTATTCCAGGACAAATAGTTTCTTGTAGAACAGACTGTTTAGCCTTAAAGCAAAGCAAAGAAAAACTTTCATAAATAATAACTTCCACATATACCAAACCTATATTATGGAGAAGTCCCTTATATGTTTTTACAATATTATTGAAATTTTAAGTTCTGGAATGTGTGGTAAAATTGGCACTATGATAAAGTAACCTATTAATTTAGTTTAAAACTAGAAGAAATAATTATTTACTTCACAACATAAACTTGTATTTAAATATTTAAACTAACAAATTTATTAAAAACAATGGCTTTGCAAGTAAAAAAAAACTTAATATAACTTGTACTTTAAAAAAATATAACGATTGTTTTATATTTAATATACAATTTAATTTAAATATTTTAAACATTTAAATAAATAATAATAAAAATAGCTTTTAAATCCTCTCGTTAAATATGTTTACCAGAACAAGCCTAAAAACCATTAAAATCGCTAACATAAAGCACAGTTAAATATATATTTTTTACCTTATAATACTCCATATCCCGCTGGATTAAAATGTTTACTTTGTCCATTAAATTTCCATCTTCCATTACCTCCATGTTTTATGTTTTTAAACAACAAATTTTTTCGCAACAACACATCTACTAAAAGGTTTAATTTTGGATGTTCTCATCGATCAAACAAAACATTTACAAAAACATGTACGTATATTACATCTGACTGGTTATATTATTTTTGAGGCAAATAAATACATTGAATTACATAATATAAAATACCTTTTTTTGTTTATAAAACATATGCAGTGAATTACTAAAAAAAAATTGCAGTGGTTAAGACTAATAATAAAAAATATTTTACAATAAATAAATCCTTCAGCCCAAAAAATAAGGCACATTTGTCACTGTTTAATTTGCTTTTTAAGAAAAACAAGATGTTGGCTACGTGTCTTTAAAAAAATTGCTTTGTCTTTTCTACTTTTTCCAGAATATAAAAATTAAGAACGATATACTAGAAATAATTCTATTCTATGTATAAGTCAGCTAAAGCCGGCATTGATACGTTCTATAAAAATGTACTAGATTGCACCCAATGATTTAAAGAATAATATTGCACCCCATTAAATTCAACGGTTTTAAACAGTGATTAGCGATTTAAATTACACGCTTCTGTCGAATGCTTTATAAACTCTTCTAGTGCACTATGACATTTGTTTGACATATTTTGCTTGATATTGTTATGCCGCAGCCAGACATTGGCCCAACTACGACGAACTTTCGCAAACAACCATAATGTGGACGGGTAGTTCGTCTGCATTCGCCTTGATTGGCCCAACTTTTAACACACTCATTTCCATACGAAATACGTCGCTTTTAGCTTTATTTAGCGAGATTTAATTCGGGCATAGTTTCGAGAAAAAGTGTGTATAGGGCCCTAAAAAAACAAATTTTCCGATCCAAGCCTTATTTTCAACCTGTATTTCGTATTTTTTTTAGATATTACGAACAAAACCCTTAAGTTTTAAATCAACTGAAGTTCATATATATATCATATATTTACAAATAAATTTGGCCTTAAGTTCGCCCAATGTGTGGCGGCAGCATAACAGTTAGTTCTGACTACAAATATTCAGATGTTTTCTGTAAATACAGTAAATATTTTTTTGCCGTTTTATTAGATAAATTGAACCCGTCGAATTAGGACGAATTTAATTTAGTTATACATATTTACAATAAAAAAAAAGATACACAACAAACAATATTATGAAATAAAACACATCACGTCAGCAGGTTGTCTACCAATGACACATTAAACATGCAGCATGCAACGTTCATTTACCACATAAAATTCGTAAGACTACAGTAAAAAGCACAGGACCCTGTAATTTAATTGGTTTAAAGCACCACAGACGGTCATGCAAGACTGTTACATTAAAGGTGAGGGGGTCTTGGTTAATTCTGGTAAAATAAATCTTTTTAAACTTTAATAAAGCAAATTTAAAGAAGAAAACGATATAACTAACCAGGACTAACAATAACCCTCCCTTATGTTACAGTTTTGCATGACCGTCTGTAACTTTTCAAACCAATGAAATTACAGGTTCCTGTGATTTTTACTGTGGTCTAAACCCTCTATTACATTGGTAAAAATATATTTTTTAAAGAAAGAAAAGAAAAGAAAAAAAAATTTAATGATCTTAGACGCCGAAGGAAAAAAGATCATGTAAATTGTTATAGTACTTGTCTTTCACGTAGGTAATTGCTAAAAAATTTAGCTTAGCCCCTTTAATAATAGTTTTTTAATTTAATAAAACAGAAAAACAAATAACGGCATACAGTGTGACCAAGCGGTCAGCCATCTAAATACCTACTAACCGTGCCCAACGTCGCTTGACTTATTGATCGGTGGAGAACTGGTATGTTAACGCGCTTAAGCCTATACTTAAAAATCATAATAAAAATTGCAAGTCAAGACAACAAATACTTTTTCTTTTAATTTGAAACAAAAATAAATTTATTTCCTAGAATAAAGAGGCAATTAAACAATAAAAAAATAGTGTTAAAAGGTCTCAGTAACCAAAGGATATTTTTTTAAAAGATCATGTACATTGGCGCAGTTTGTACTGACGAAAAATATAACCAGTAAACTGGTGCAGTTTGTACTATTTAGAAGCTAAGCTACCGATGTTGTGCTTCACGTAATATTTTCTGCGGTATAGGCAACATACGTTGCATTGTGTGTGTTTTTTTTGTTTTTAAAGAAAAATGTGAAATTAAACATTAAAAAAAAGTAGTGATGAGAGTTTTTAGCAACTAGAAGATCATTAAAAAAAGATCAAGTAAATTGGTGCAGCAGAAGTCTCTAACAAAGTGTGAAAATTTTGGCTTTGCGTTTTAAATATATAGATTAAGGCATATAGTTCCCGAAGCGGAACTTGGAGGTGCCCTATGTTTTTTTAAATTTATATATTTGTATATATTTCTTGCATAGCATTTTTAAAATCTAACAAGTTGTGGGCATGTGATGAACCTAAAAGCAAATTGGGACGAAAAGTCTTAACAAAACAACTAGAAAATAAACTATGTCGATTGAATGTGGAAAACCTTTATAAAACAAAAGATTTGCAAAAATACGATATTGCAGGATTAAACGTACATTTTTATTTATTGTTAAGGTTTTCACTATTTTTCCAAAATTATAAGGTTACACGCTAATAAAAAAAAGCTGGGGTCAGTTGCTGACCCCCATGCCCCAGGTTCTCCGGGTACACAAATATGCCCCAGGTGCGACTGTTAAATAAAATGAAAAATTATTAAATTAACTAAGTTATCACCTCCTTTTAACAATCTACATAATATTTTGAAACGTCTAAATTGAATTATTCTGTGCGTGTGTAACCCGTGCGTACATAAACAACCAGTTCGAAAACTGGGCTTTTATTGAAAATGATAAAGGCCGATTAAAATGTCGAACAAGCTAAAGTCCACTGAGTGGGAATATCGACATATTCTCGAAACTTGTCAAACATGTTGGATCGCCTCTTATCTTGAGGGTGAACACTTCGTTGAACACATAGGGTAGAATTTGTCGGTTGGGTTAGAAACAGATACCAATTCGTGCAGAACAATCCTATAAAGCAGAATATTGGACGGTTTTAAGTATTTATAAGAAAATACACAAAAATTACAGGGTGCTTCTATCTGCCGTACGAAACTTTAGGGAGGTGAATTCTTATGTACCTAATAATAAAAAGAATCCCATTACCACTTAACACATGCTTTATTTCTGAGATACACGAGGTATTTTTTTTTATATTTTTTAAATATAGCCTTTTTATCAATTATTAAAAAACACGCACACAGATACTTTTGATAAAATACAAAAATGTTTATTACGCATTTGGACATCTTTTTTTTTTCATTTAACCTTGAACTGCTAAGAAAATAGCGTTTTTAAATGTTTTTGCTATAACGCAGAGGTAAACTCCTCGGACACACAGTCTACAGAATAACGACTTATACCAACCGATATCTACACCGGGACTCCAACCACCATCCTTTTTAAAAGCTCTTACAAAAAAAAGCAAGGCAAATTTTAGACCTGAAGCAATTAACTTAAAATTGTTCCAATTGTAAAACACGCTAATAGCAAGTGGATACTTAGAGCAGGAAATATATAAAGCAATGTAATAAAAAGTCCTCGCAGACGAACCTTACCATCGGCATGTTCTGCTCCTGCAATTTTAAATATAAAAAAGTAGCTCCAGTTTATATAAACTGTATACATGCTTTTCACTATGTCTGCAAAAACATACCTTTATTTTTAAGATCTTTAGGCTCACATTAGAAACCGAACCATCATCTTTTCTCTTAGTCTTTTCAGTATACTTTTAGGGATTTGCTGTTGTAGCCTTGTTCCCAAGAAATCTGGACTGTAGAGCATCATGGTTACTGGCACGGACGTATATATCACTTTTTATGGGGGAAAGGTTTGGCTGTAAAAAAATTTGGGCAGAAAAATTTTGATAAGCAGCTAGTCTCCCTTTTACAAATCATTCATTTTTTTTCTATGCTTGTTCCTTATTTCTGTCGCAAAATTTTGAAGACCAAAAAAAAAACCTTACTTTCGAAAAAACATGCATTTTACTGATTCTCCTATTATAATTTGTTCTCTTTACTTCTTTCCACATGGCAGAAGGGAATGGGGGCCACTTAACCGTACACATACAAAACATAAGAAATAAAGCCTTTTCGCATACATTTTTTCTCATGCTAAGGGAGGTTTAAACCTCCAAAACCCCCATTGTATAAGCCCGTTCTTGATGATATCAGGTGGCAAACTATTCTTCTGGTATGGACTATAAGAGTGGTAAAAGGGATTTTTAAAAAGCAATGTATCCGGCGTCAGAGGGATATTGCGATACCGTAAAGGAAGATTTGCCATAGATGCAGGGGTCTACTTTGATTTGTTTAATTTGATTTTCAGTCTTTCTTAAGAGTTTAAAGGCTTCACAGGAGTCTTTAAAATCATCATATTCTGGACGGGCGAGCTCAAAATATTGTAATTTTTTAAAAATCAAAGAAGTAAAGGAGTGTTTCTCACCCAATTAAAAAACAACATAAATTGCATTATACAGGGTGTCCGTTAATTAATAGTACATAAAAAAGCACAGAATCCTTATGCCATAATATAAGGATTTACCCACACATATCTATATATCCAAAAAATGATAATAAGGAAGATACGTGGTGTCAAAGTAAAAAATAAAAAAATAATTTAACTTAAAAATTTTAAATACGCCTAAAATATTTGAATAAAACTCATTATCTATGGGTTTTTTGACATAGGCAATTCAGATCTGATAATAATTTTTATGTTCAAAACAGAGGGCGCTAACTGAACATTTTTTTTGCACAAAACCCCTAAAATTTATATATCTTGAATAGGGTTTCTTAGAGCCATTCTTACAAAGAATAACTTTATTGTGTAGAGACCATAGAGAAATTTACTGGTTAACTTAGGTGGTACATACAGATTAGAAAAAATTAAATAGTGTAGTTAACCCCTCTGTTTCACCCATAAAAATTAATATAAGTGCATGCATAATACAACTAATTGTTTTATACTAAGTTGAAAAATTTAAATATTTTACTCAAATTGTGATTCTTTAGGACGTACCAAAGGAAAAATATCTCTCCTTCTTATTTTACCAAAATTTACATGACTGGTTTTGCCATTTTACCACAGGATTATTTTACCATATTATTGGTGACACAAAAAAATAGGCAAGTTCAATGTTTTTCACTATTTATTCGAATTTGGGATATTTCTTTACTTGAGATAATTAATTTTCTTTCCTAATTAAAAATATTTATTAAACTTTTTTTCACTTTTAGCTCCAAGGACAAACAATGTCCTTAGTAATTATATTCCAGGTTTATGGGTGTAGTTTAAGAACCGCCTTTTATATAACTTAAATTGTTAATTTTATCACACAAAAATAAAAATAAATGAACACGACAGATAGGAGAAAAAGTAATCTCTTGGCAAAGTAAGGTATTGTTGTCGAAATAACATCTCGTTTAACCAAATGTGCTAGCAAATGGCGCTGAAGAAGCTGCTAACGCCATAATCCAAAAGAAGAAGAAGAACATCCAATTTTTGACGGGTACATATTTAATATTTTAATTAAAAAATTTAAAACAAAATATGGGTTTTAAAAGTTAAGTAACAGAAATATTATTTAATTTACCTCTTTTTATTATAAAAGTTATTTTAAATGTATTCAATTAAACATGTCAGTGCATACAGCGCGGAAATATCTATACTGAAGAGAGATATTATTAGATATTTGCGTTATATGTATTTTGTGCGCTACAGATATTTAAATAATACCAAATCAAAATCGTCTAAATTTAATTAAGGCCTCAGGTCATGCAGAAATATAATGTAAAGCTAGAGAATTAACAAAATAACTAAAATATCAAATTTTACCGTTAATGTAGGTATTAAAATTTACGTTTATGACTGACAGAAGGGTAGTTGCAGCAAACTAGAGAATTAACTGGACGGGTATTTTGCCAAATTAAATCCGAGTATTTGCAGACCTTTAGGCCACTGTTGCCAGTTTTAAATCCAATTTGTGTAATAAAAGGTATTATTTTAAAATATATACAATGTGGTCGTTTAAGTGTGCAACAAATGAGAAACTTTTCTATTTTCAATTGTTATGAAAAATTTAAATTCAATTGTTAGTGTGTAGACTCAAACTGTAGCAAGCAGTAGTTGGTTTTAGTGAAATATTAATGGTATACAGAGTAGATTAAAACGCTTTAAAACTTTTAAGGTGTAAACTGTTTTTATTTAAAAAAATAAATACAACAAATGTTAAATAAATAAGCCTTTTCACCATTTTTTATGCACATGCGTTAGAAGTAGCCTTCGTTTTCGTACTATATTTTGTAAATAACTGTACTAAAGTGTTCGCTCACCGTGAAAAGAAATTAAAATAATATATAACTTTAAATAATTTTTTAAAAGAGTGAAAAAAAGTAGTAACTCAAAATACCCGCTAAAAAATATTTATAATCTATTAAAATTATGTCGTCTGTACGAAAAAAAACAACAAAGCGATGTTGTGATAAAGTATATAAATTGATACACGATACAAATCATTAAAAACCAATGGGTACTATTCTATAAATTTTCCGAAGCCTTGTCTGGAATATCGAAATTTTTTTTTATTAAATCATCAAGCAAATTGGATATTAGATAAAGCATGTGCAAAATGTGCGAAATGTTAATTATGGGTAAATTAATTTCAATTAATTACTTTGATAAATAATATTTAACATAAATTTTTTAAGTATTACAATTAAATTAATATATTAATTATAATAGTATTGTAAATAATAATTTAATTTATAAGTTTGTAGATAGTAAGCAAATGGCGACACCTAACCTCTCAATCAGCTCACTTGTTTCCCATTTAGCAGACGCCCATGATATTTAAGTTACCTTTTTAATTGTTCACAATTATGAGCTTTAACTAAATTATAATTAAGTGGAGCACCTTCAATGTTTTTTTTTTAGTTATTTATTTGTTTGTGGAGATAATATTGTGACGTAGGATTTTGTAATACATATAGGGCCACTTTACGTCACTTGGAGCAAATGTACCATATGGAACTATCTTCTTGAGACCATGAGACCGGTGGACACTAAAACCATCTTTTCCTTTCACCATAAGACTACAGGAACTATTTGACTAACTAAATTTAGTACGGGCATACCCCCACTAGGGGTAGCCCGTACGGGGCTTTCTTAAACTTTAACTTTTTTACTTGACTTCACTTTTACTACCTACTTCTTATCTAATATTTTTATAACTTTTTTCTCCCCATTATTAGGACAATTTCTGTATATATACCAAGTTGGACTTAGTATTTTGCTGACTTAGCACGTTGTTGACCCTGAATAAAAATAATATGACCAAGACTCTGTTATTGTTTAGTGACAAAAATCTTACACCATATTTTCGATTATTTGTTTTAATTTTTTGGATGTGATTTCTTTAATGTCGAAATAATTAAATAAATATTAAAATTATTAAAACCCATATACCTCCTATACAGGGTGTTCACAGTATTCCTTGCCCAGCCATTCTTTTTAAAAGCAATACGAATGTTTTGAAATACCGCCATTTCAAAATGGCGGCTTCGCTTGCGCTCGTCGTATGATGAATAGATCTATAAAAGAGTTATGTTATGTCTAAATTCCAAATAACTGCCTCCAATTTAAAATTGTGTTGGTTTCTTTTTTAATTTCGAATGGGCGGTTCTAGACTTGAATAATAATTTAAAACTAAAAATTCGGTACCGTAAATAAGAAATATTCATATGCACATTATTGTTTTAAGTATATCTGCCTTATTAAAATAGCACATTATATACCGAGGTGGAAAGTGTTTCATTACTGTCAAAAGTAAAGAATGGAATTTTTCGAGATAGAAATAAAACTTTTCACCAAGGTTTGTATAGCCCCACCCAAAAAATGATTTCTAATTAATCCAAAAATTACGTCACCAGACTTTTATTGCGTGTAAACATCTAAACAGAAATGTCTAAAATATTAAACAATATTATGTATATGTCAAGTTGGCAAACTTTCGTATTTTCTTGACTGTTGCTAGGGTTACTATTCAGTCAAAAGTAACACTTTTAAAAAGTCGGAAATTTAACAATACATACCTGGTTGGAAATAAAGCCTAATAAATAATATTAAAACAAACTTAAATTTATCGATGAAATAAAAACAATGTATACAGGGTGTCCGGGAAAATGTGGGAAATCTCTCGCACACGTATGGAACAGATTAAAATAACACAACAAGTTCCTATAAAATTTTTCCGTTTAAGCCCCCTGCGGAGATATGATCCCCTAAAGGGGCAGCTAGAAATCGATTTTTCGTGAATTACTTTTCAAGCGCTCTGTATAATTTGATAATATTTTAGTACGATGCATACTAGTAAAGACCTCTTAAAATAGTGCCCTTGAAACTTATGTCGCTTCTTTAGTTTGCCAGGGACGGACTAGTTTTCGCACATTATTGATAATATTTTTTACGCCCTGTATGGTGAAGACACAAAAATATGTTTTTGGGTAGTTTAAACCTTTTGCTAAAAAAGGTACTCTTGTTTGACATCGATAAAATGAGCCGTTTTCGAGTAAAAAAGTAATTTGCAACAAATTCCTGACCTGCTACGAGAAGACTTCAATACTGAATCAAAAATTACAAATTACATCGAAAATAAAATATTGTATTATTAAACAAAAATAAACTCTTATTGTTAAAATAATTTTTACTCAAAAACGGCTCATTTTATCGATGTCAAACAAGAGTACCTTTTTTAGCAAAGGTTTAAGCTACCCAAAACATATTTTTGTGTCTTCACCATACAGGGCGTAAAAATATTATCAATAATGTGCGAAAACTAGTCCGTCCCTGGCAAACTAAAGAAGCGACATAAGTTTCAAGGGCATTATTTTAAGAGGTCTTTACTAGTATGCATCGTTCTAAAATATTATTAAATTATACAGAGCGCTTTAAAAGTTATTTACGAAAAATCGATTTCTAGCTGCCCCATTTAGGGATCATATCTCCGCAGGGGGGGCTTAAACGGAAAATTTTTATAGGAACTTGTCGTGTTATTTTCATCTGTTCCATGTGCGAGAGATTTCCCACATTTTCCCGGACACCCTGTATACAGTTAAAATTTTCAAATTTGGCTAATTTATTGTAACTGTTTTAAAACTATATTAAAGAAATGTAATAAATAATGTATGGTAAATTGATTTAAAATTATTCAAATATTTTTAAAAATTTAAATAAAAGCAGATTATTTGTGGCCACAATTATTGATAAATTTGCGCTTTATAATATACTGGGTGATTCTTAGGCTATACCCATAGATTTGGAAAATTATTAGTAAGAATATGAAACGACTCAAAATAAAAATAAAAGCTTGTAAAATGTTTTTAGTTAGAAAGATAACCAAATATTTAATAATATATTAAATAAGAAACGTATAGTGTTAGGAACCAATAATAACTAATAATACAAAAATAAAGTAATAAAATATTTAATGGTTTAGAAATAATATAATTTTAATATTTATCGCGCGAAAATAAAATTACAACTCCCAGTACAGTGTAGAATGATATAGTATATTACATTACAAGTGTGGAAAATGACTAATTACACACGAGTGGGAATATTGTAGCACGAGGCGTTAGCCGAGTGCGACAAACCCACGAGTGTAAGAAAGTCATTTTCACACGAGTATTGTACACTATTTTTCCTACGACCACAAATTATTCACCAAAAAAAAATTAAAGTTTGTCTGTTCGGAAAAAATAAAAAACAATTGAGAACTTTGCAACACTAGGGTGATATTTACTTTGCAACACTAGTGTGATATATACTTTTCCTCACTGCTATATTATACTGTTTTGACAATATTTTTACATCGAAAATCACCTACCTAGAAGCATTATATAACTTTTATCATTTTGGAATTTAAAAAGGCCCTCACTTAATAAAAATTGTATGGTTTTGTTAGGTAATAACGCTAATAGTTTAATACGGTTTTCTGCTATTATAAGGGTTTTTTAAAAATTATCGATTCTTAGATATTTTAGACACTCTTCTAAATAAAACGTAAGTGGTGCAAATCCAAAATATTCCGTTTTTTAAAAATATCAGTAAATAAACTTACGGGACCGGGGAGTGAAAAGGGGTGCTGGGTGGGGTAAAATTGGTAAAACGAGTTAATGAAACTGAACATCACATGTAAAATTAAGTAAAAATAACAGTTTTTCCTCATATTTTTAAGAAAAATATAAAAAATATGAAAATTGTAAATGCATAACATAAAGTCCTTCTTCTTCTTCTCTTCTCAAAATGGCGTTGGCTGCCTTTTCGGCGCCGTTCACCAGCTCATTATGTAACGACCACAGGCGGCGAGCTCTAGACTCCCTGATAGTCGTTTAGTTTTCTTATGTAAGTTATCTTGAACTTCTGAACATGCATAAATTGCGACTATCTAGCCAGCGGCTGCTACTGGTATCGCGCATAACCGTCACTTTCATTCCAGACGCATTTCCGCAGGCGTGCGCACCTCCTCGACCATACGAGGACACCATGTGTTCAAAACCAAAACGTAAAAACTTCAGGCTTTAGGAATCTTCACTCACAGCGCTTAGCCCCAGAAGAAAGAAGCCCCAATTTAGCGTGAATCTTTTCTCGATCCCCAAGGGTACAGCCACGCTCGTACGATGCCTTTAATCGCCTACCCGGAAGGTCTATGTAGACCTCTACGTCAACATGAACCGCACTACTCGAAGATCGCGGAAAGAATACCTAAAGTCCTTAAAGTAAGGAAAAACGACAACCAAACGTCAGTTACCATGCAAAATATGGAAAGCATTTGGCAACGTCGGAAGGGTCTGATTCTATTTATGAATGGATAAAAGAAAGTGGATTCATAAAGTGTGTATTAGCCTTAGGTTTAATTAGGAATTAAAAAAAAGATTTAACTAGTTGTTTGAGTACACGAAGAAAGAGAGGAAGGAATTTGATCTATAGGCTTTTTTCTCTGGCGCTTTGGGTCGAACGGTCAAGCGGCAAGGCTGCCTCTATAAAGTACGTGCTCAAAGGTAGAAGGAAGATTTTAAATTTGATCTACTTATCTGACAACACTGTGCCAGTCAGTGAAAGTTGTTTTTTGTGGTTATGTCTATTTTTGTTTATGTTTTTATTTTTTCCTAAATTTTAATAAATATAAAATTAGATGATTTTCGCTAATTTGGGTTCTACCGTTTAAGGTAAATAAAAAGTTTTTTTACTGTCACTACAATAAATATGTCACTTGCAAAACCAATAGCAGTTTTTAGAATGACATCATAATATGTATCACACCAGTGTTGTAAAGTACTTTGCAACACTAGTGCTGTAAAGTACTTTGCAACACTAGTGTGATATAACGCATTTTCTATGCATGAAATCAGTGTGCCATTTGCTATTTTCACAAGTGGTCGTAGGAAAAATATATAAACATTATTGTTATTACTTGTTTTTTGGTAATTTTTTCATAGACAATAAAGACTTAAGCCGAATGTTTTTACAAAGCTGTCTAAAAATTATACTTAACTAGTTCTGAAACCAATAATATTTTACCACTTATTATTTGTCTTCATATTTTGCGAAATTTTATTAAAAATTATAAATAATGAATTTCCTTAGTAACTAAAAGTTTTTAATCGTTTTTTATTATTGGTCTTTGTTTGCCCCAAGCAATAATTTCCCAAGTTGATGTGTACAAGTTAGGAATCACCCTGTTTATACGTTTAACCAAATAAAAACTTTATAGAAAAAGAAAGCCACAACAGTTTTACCGTGTTTACATGACGGCATTTTTTGTCTAATCTTTTTTGATAGTGTTCTACGCGCGTTAAAATATCACGCATTGCCTATAAACGTATTAATTTTGCTGAATGTGTATGTTTTTACCGTTTGCCTTAAATAAACTTTAAAAAAAAATTCTAATTAAACTTTGTTTTATTTAATTTACAAAACAATTTCCTTAAAAATATTTATTTTACGGTAACCTCCTTTCCGAGTTCATTGGGAAAGTGTCGAAAATTTAAATTAGGCCAGCTTTGCATGTTTAACATCAAACAGTTAATTGAACCATGGTTAAATTTATTTAAAGCATTCATGTATCCAGGAATAACCTCAGTCAAACAGATTAGAATACGTTTGAATAGTCAAAAGATAGCACTTGTTTTTATACGGCAAATGGGATGTAGATCAATAAGATACTAAAAATAATAAAGCCTGTTTGAGGGTTAAAATCGTTCTACACCAGTTATCTTATTTTCAGTGTCGGAATGAGCCAACGTGCTACCAGGCCAACTCTTTGGTGCTACGGAAGAGCCACTCACTCACTCAAAAATTAGTAAAACATGGTAAAAATTAAAAAAAAAGAATATTATTTTTTTATTTTTAACTTTTACTGAGTTTTACTAATTTTTTGAAATCGGTTAAATTTTTTTAAGCATTTATTTTCTTTCTTTTAGTATAGGATTTTTATGAGGGCAGCTATAGATCATTTATTTAGGAATTTAGTTAATCGGATGTCCTAAATAAATGATCTGTGGCCGCCATCTTAAAAATAAACAATATGTGACGTGTTATTAGAAGGGATTTTGGTGTAGAATTTAAAAACGTTATAAATATAGGGGTGTTTCCATTTAAAATGTTTAAAAACATGTCTCTCCTTAATTACATTAAAAACCTAGATTACGAAATGTACCTAAGTGATTTAAAAATAAATGTGTTAATACTTGTGAAAGTAAAATAAGTTATTCTTTTATTTTCACAGTCCACTTGGCAAAAGAAATTACTGCCGTACTTGATTTTCTTTAAAAGTATTCTTTGGCCGCCATTTTGAAAAAAAACCTTGTATGATAAATCAATAAAAAAGGATTTTTTAGAGAATAGAAACATAAAAATAGGCACTTGCCTTTAAAATAGGAAAGTAATGGTAGTTTCAGTTAAGAGGTTGTGATAATGTTAAGAAATGTCAATTTAAGCTAGAATAATACTATAAGAAAGCTTAGGGGGCCAAATACAATGGAATAACTTAAAATATGGGCTTTAATATAGGTGTAAAGGGGGCAAATAGCAAGAAATATATTAAAAATATGTTTAAATTTAATAGTTTAGAACAAATATTATTTTTTTTTAATTTAAAGTAGAAAATAAAAATTAACAAGACATTGTGTGTTATACCCTACTAAATTATTAACAAAATATGATTAGCAATGAGTATTAGTACTATAATAATTTTATTAATATTAGGATACTTTTAAATGTAAATATAATTTTTAATTATATTTAAACCACACGTTTAATTTACATATTTTGTCTATTGTTTTAAATATATTAGTTTGGTCATTTTATAGTAAATAAATTTATTTAATATAATTATATTTTTTGTAAAATAGGGCAAGCAATTATAAGACGTTTTTTTTAACTGATTATTTAAAATATTTTTAATAATTTAATTTTAATTATTTCAAATAATTTAAGAAAGAAACACAGTCATTTACATTTACTGCGTAAGTAATAGTATATTTTGAAATGACCACGAAATGTTACTTATTTTCCACAAGTATGACGTTGTCGTGCCTGTTGCATACTATATTTGTTCTACGACTATGGATTTATATCAATGCAAACAATAAATTAAATGTTTTCCGATTTGTGACAGAACATTGGCAGCCATTACATATGCAATACAAGAATACAATTTTTTGTTAAATGTTATTGATTTTATTATTAGTTGATTTTGCGTAGAAATTTTTACACTTATATGCGACTAAAAATAGTGATTTTGGCTAAAGAGTCATATTAGGAAAACAAGGTTTAAAATATCATATACAAATTTGGTATTTCTGCTCATTTAAAGCACCTTATGTCGCCCCTGGGTATCGGATGTAGGTAATAAGCCATATTACCTATATAAAAGAGATGGTATATTTATCATTAAGACTACGCCTATGTTTCTGTTTCCATATATTTCGTTTTAAGGTCAATTAAATCTTTCATTTCAGAAACCAGTCAACTAATATTTTTGGCTAAAATGAGATTTACAGAGATTTTTAATTGTAATATGTAAACTTACGTTTTTTTTTTTTTTTGTTAATTAGTAATCTATTATGCCCCTATGTGTGTTTAATTTTATGAATAAAATTGTGTTTGTTACAGAAACCAGTCAAGCGACGGTTTATAATGTGTTTTTGAAGTAAATTTTATGGTCGCTCTTTGGTAACTCTGTATGTTATGCTGTGATTAGACTTGCAACAATTTGCCGCGCTGAATAGGCACGCGACGTGGACGTGGACGTGGATGGAATTCACGTCGTTCCAAGGGCTTGGGAAATGATTCCGCGGTGATTTAGAACTTGTCGGTTTTTGCATCAAAGGAGCGTGCAAATAGGTTGGTTTGTTTGGACGGATGTTTGGCGAACTGTTGCAAGTCTGGACGCAGCTTTAACTTCGCCAAACACGTCTTGTTGTAACAAGCATGTCGAAATAGTCCAGGTGGTAAAGTTAAAAATAATATAGTTTTTACCACTATGTATCTTAAAAGTTTAAATATTTATGACAGACGTTTATTTACACTTTTTATCTAAGGATTTACACTGTGGGAGATAGGCATCTTATTCTAAAATACCCTGTATAGCTTGGACCTGGCCATAGAAAAAATGATTTTTAAATCCAGATATCTTAAGAACGGCTGCCTAAATTAGCTTTTATCTTAAAACTACATACAGGGGGCACAAAAAGTAATTTTTTTGTAATTTCTGCAAGATACCGCAGGTAGGGCCATTTAGAGTTTACAATAATAAGATATAAAAAACACATTTATACCAGATTCTAATTTCTTAGCTTCCAAAACCCGCTTTAGCCAAATATTTTGACAATACACCATTTTATAACACAATTATTTATAAAAACTAAAATCAGAACAAATTTTTAACACTGTCTATTTCCGAAATCATCCTCTCTTTGGACTAAGGTAAGTTGGGTTACATCGTCATATTGATTCAGGAATTTATGGTAGCAATTTTTTTTGCTCCTTTTTGAGATAATTTTTTTATTACAGAAACAAGTCAAGTGCAAAAATATTTACTTTTTTAAAATAAAATACAAGCATTGAAATGTTAATACAAGTACCCTCTGTTTTAAAAAGTTATTAAGCACTATTTTAATTTTTTCAGGCCAAAATCTTTAATTAGTTTAAGACTTGAAAATGTTTTGTCGTTTACCAAAAATTTAATAAAGAACACCTAACAGGTTTCCGAAATGACTGATTTAATTTTGTTTTATTCCTATGCCATGTAGACTTTGATTTAGCAGTAAAAAGCCACGGGATCATGAGTTCTGTCTTACTCTCAAATTATTTTTCTTTTTGTTGCTCGCACACTATTTAAACGATGCGATTAGAAAGAAATAGTTGATTGCTAATGTCTTTAGTTCTATGTGGCTTTTTTTAGCTAATTTCTACTTTAATGATGACCTTACTTCAAGAGGTGAAATTTGGTCAAACGCTTACAGTACTAAAGCCAATGTCTTTATAGTTCACTGATTGAGGATTTTAGTTTGCGACAAAAACTTTATTAGAGTTAAATCACATATTCTAGAGACCAGCTGCAAGCGCTTCCGGTAGTACTTTTGTACAAAGCCTTCGTCCTGCTAGCAGGACATAGTTCTGCAAATGAATCTGTCCTTCTGGCAAAAGGTCTATAGGTACTTCTGAAAGCAGCTTGCGTCAGAGAATATTTTGTTAAGAAAATCATTAAATTGACAAGAAGGCAATATGCCGTTTTAAAATTCAAAGGTAATTTGTGTAAATTAATAGAAAATATAGCAAAGGCATTATTGTTTTAGAAATGATAACAATATAAAAATGAGTGAAGTAAGAAATAGTACCTACTTAATTTGGGTAAACATTTGTAGACACAATCTTCGATGGCGCCAGATGGTAATTTAACTATTTTTGCTTTAACATTTTTTTTTAAAGAAAATGTTATTTTTGAATAACATATAATTTGAAAAAAATATATTTTATTATGTGGGAAAAACCCCGAAAAAAAATGTAATTCCAAATCTATCAGTCTCTGAACTCTGGGTTAAAAGGCTTTGGTAATGCCACAAAAAAATCTTAAAAAACATTTGCTGCAGCCGGATATGTAACATTTTGCAATAGCTTTATAAAAAATTAGTTTTAATTGTCTTATAGTAGTTTAAATATTATAAAAATATCGCCGTGTGCATAAAACAGATCAGTGTTTTAATAATTTAAAACGTCCAAATAGCTTAATAAGTAATATTACTTTTACCGATAACCTATTCTAATGTTAAATAAGATGTAACAATATTTTATAAGTTTTGCTATTTTATAGAAAAATAAAAAAAAATAAACAGAACTAAACTTAGCCCTTGTTTTTAAAAAACTTCATGAATTATTGCCTTTGTTGTCGAAATAGTGGGCGGGCACAGCAGCGATGCGCTCACCCTTTTGCAACATTTTCAAGACAAACATAAACCAAGTTAAAACGTGTCTAATTTTACGTAAATATTAACGTATAGTGTCGGTTAAGAAATGCGCAAAATCCTTGATATTTTCTTTAGAATTGTATGTAAAAATAAGTCCTGGAAAAAGTACATAAAGTGCTTATATTATTAGCTTAGTGACGTACTCAAGGGTGTCGTTTTTGTACTGCCGGCAGAACGCTGCACAATTAATCATTCAGAATCACTGATCTCTCTCTCTCTCTCTCTCTCTCATTTTTTTTTCTTGGTTTTGGTCTCTTTAGGTCCAATCCACCACTCTTCCTCTTCCGGACTATGCTTTCCAGGGCTTCGTCGGCGGAAAATCTGGATATTTAAGCTCGTAGCTCCCAGAAATTTCAAAAAGAAAACAAAATAATTCTACAATCGATGCAATGCATAAATTGTCGGCTGTCAAACCAGGATCTGCTACTGGTGTTACGTATAACCTTCACTTTCGCTACTGACAGTTCTTATGGCACGCCCATCTATTTCCAGCCATTTGAGAAATACCTCGTGTTCACCACCAAACAGGATACCATCAGCTTATAGGAATCTTCGCTCACAGCGCTTAGATCCAGAAGAAAGATGCCGTCAATTTAACGTGAATCTTTTCTTGATCCCCGAAGGTAAAAACGTTCGTACGGCACCTCTAACCGCCACTCCGGGAAGAACTTTGTGGTCCTCTACGTACGTCCGCACTGTCCGGAGGTCAAACAAAGAGTCCAATCACTGATTTCGATACATTACCAATGTTATTACCTGCGCGAAACAGAAGTTACATTTCATGGGTGAAAAACCGGTTTGTGCGCAAGCAAGTTGAGGGTAAACGCACCCGGCGCCAAACAGACTATCCGCATTATCGGAAAGAATTTTTCGATGGCGTTCTGGTTTTCTTTTTGGAAGACGGTAGCTAATGAGCGTCAACTTCAGACCGCGGTCGGAGGGTACGGGGTGCCGGTGTTTGTATTTTTGCCACGGCTTTTAAGTGCGCATGTTCGTCTACCCATCCATTTGTTTACTGCGCGAGCTCGTAAAAATCCGAAAAATGCTTCTTGCCACTACGGACCTAAATGTAGGTTATCTATGTTAAGAATGGACCAATTTTTATACACGTTTTATTTCTATTGTTATAATAAATACAATAGAAATGAGCAATTTAGGTTTAACGTTTCAGCATCGCATAGCAGCCTGACACGTAAATATACCATAAAAGAAAATATTGGATAAAAAGTTATTTACAGCTTTAACATGTAGGCAATCTTTATGTTTCACTGTTTGGTTAAACTCCATTTCGACTTGTTTATGCAATTTAAAATGTCAATAAAGTTTTTTATTAAGTCTTTGCTTTTAATGGAGTTTATAACCCAATCAGAAGTCGCATAGGAGAGACTGACGGGCCAATACAGTGTCAACAAAAGGCGAAATGACGGGTTGTGTTTGACGAACGAACAGTTCAACAGATATCTACGTGTGTAGCGCTGTGTGAGATTGAAAATCCAATTTCCGTGAATTAGTTCTGTTTGAATAGGGAATCTGTCATGTATAACGTAAAACGAACATTGAATATCAATTTTGTTTTGTATTGAGTATCTTTCTAGAGTTTACTTTGGCCTTATGTTCAAGTTTATTTAATTTTTAATATACTTCCTTCTAATAGGGACCTTTTCACTGCAAATTTTAATAAAAGGAATACGAAAAAATATAGAGTTTAAATTTAAAAAAATAATAATAAATTAAAAGCTTGTTTATCTCAAATAGTAAAAAATATTAATAAATTTGAAATAATGCACAGACTCAACTAGAATTCTAAAATCTATAGAAAATTTCAAAAGGTCAAAATGTAAAAGGGTTTTCAGAATCTTCTTAAAAAAGTTAAAAATTTTAAAAATTTTAACCTAAACAATAGTAAATTTTTAGATTTTTTAATTTAATTTAATTTTAGCTTGACAACAATGGCAGACTTGCCACCGAAACGTCGATTTTTTGGTTTTTTAAATATTTTTTTTTCCCAGGGAGCCGTCTGCATGTCCGGTGGCACTGCAGTCTGAAGGCTTATTGTACCAAACTCCCGTTTTATTGTACCCATTCCAGTACCCTAGTTCCTTGAAGAAGGCGGTATAGGTCTGCTGGGTGCGTACCAAATGTTTCCGGGGCACTCTAATATCCCCGAAGATTGCCTGTCTTTTGTGATCCAGTGCCTCACACTCTGACAGTATGTGGGATACTGTTTCGGTCTCTCGCTCCACATAATCTGCAGTCCAGATCTCCGTTGTATAATCCCATTTTATTTAGGTGTTCTTTCACTGGAGCATGTCCGGTGAGGGAAACCCGTGATCGTTCTTAGCTGATTCCTACCCATTTTGAGTAGTTCCTTAGCTCTTTTTGTGCACTGGTCCACTGATGTATATTTTCCCATGCATGTGTTGAGGAAGCCTTTCCCAGTGCAGTCTTTGCTGGTCCTTTACCCAGTTTTGTACCCGCACTCCGGAAGGTACTCTTTGGCACCCAAGGACTGGTTCTGGCCCGACGTATATACTTACTAGCTATTATTCCCGGCTTCTTTCGGGAGTTGATATGAGACCCAAATAACCGTTGTTCTGAATGAAGTTCAAATACTCGACAACAGATGGCGCCACTACACTTAATTTCCAAGTTGAAGGGTTGGAAGAGTCCTTATATCTTTAAAAATACGCTTTTAGGGTAAAACGGGAACTTTCTTGTTCGCGGGGGATAAAGGGCTATCATATAGCTATATAAATCCCTTTATCGTATCGGGACTCCTTTTCAAGTTTTATCGGCACGCACATTTTATTAACTTAGTTTTATTATATATAATGATTTTAATCTTTTTTGGATTAGTTGGTTTTTTAATTGGTCTTAGCGTGTATCCAAATAAATAACATCTATTAAATGAATCCGTCAAACCAATACAGAACATATCTTCAACTAATATTGATTAGTAATAACTATTGCTATCTGCCTCTAATAGTAATGGTATTCTATGGTATTCTCTTTAATTCGTTTTAGTCTAAATTAAAAAAAAAACACCTCTTTTTATAAGGCACTATTTTAGTTTAAATTTTGTTAAACAAAATAAAATCAAATTTATACTATACGTAAAAAATATTTAAAAATGTGTATCTTATAAAATATATACATATATTATAATCAGCCCTAAAAATATATCTAAAAGATCTTTAAGAAAATACCAAATTGGGTATATCTAACTTTATTAGTTTTGGAGTTAGGGCTATTCAAATCAGGTATTTAGGTAATTTTTAAAGTACCGTCATTTTGTGGCAGGTAAAGGTATTCACTTTATATTCTACATTAACATAGTTTTAATTATTGTGCGGTTTTAACAAATGTTCAAAAATACCGCCATTAACCTCGAAACAAATTTCGTTTGCGAAGGGCTCCTGCTGCTATTTTGAGTGAGTTATGTCTTTCTTTAACAAGCACTGCCGCATTTCTAATGCGTCTAATTAGGACCTCCCGACTTTCGACTTTCACTTTGTACACTTTATCTTTAAACCAGCCCTACAAAGAATAGTCCAGTGGTGTAAGGTCTGGAGATCTTGGAGGCCAACTAATAGGACAACCGCGACCAATCCCTAGTCCTGGAAACTCTTCGTCCAAATATTCCTTTACCTGACGAGAGAAATGTGCAGGAGCTCCATCGTGCTGATAATACATTTCCATTCTGATGTTTAGAGGAACATCCTCTAATAAAGCTTGTAACTCTTTCCGCAAAAAAATAAGTAGTTCTCTCCTGTGAGACGATTTTCTAAAATGTGTGGGCCAATTAAATAACTATCGACCATACCACACCACACGTTTACCGAAAACTTGTGCTGAAAATTAGTTTCGACTGTTGCGTGTGGTTTTTCGTCCGACCATACATGAGAATTGTGAGTATTATTGATGCCATCACGGGTGAAGGTTGCTTCATCGCTAAAAAGTATGCGCGATACAACAGGATGATTATTATTTATCCAACCACAAAATTGCATACGCCTATCATAATCTTCCGGTTGTAAGTGCTGCACACGCTGTACATGGTATGGATATAGGCCTTGCTCGTGGAGCGTGTTGATTACTCTTTTTGTGGAATGACCAATTGAGTAGAAATTCTTCGTGAGCTGGTCGTTGCATTATCTTTTACCAAATTCAACAACAACCAACTCGAAAATAAACGCCTCAAACACACTAAAACTGAAAAATGTTTGAACGGACCAAACAACTGGTACTTATTATTTGTGATAAAAAGCGGTAAACTTTAAACCATTTTATTTACGCGATATTTTGAAAACAAATGAGAATCGAATAAGAACATATGGATTTTTTAAAATTATTTTTACGTGTTTGTTTTTGCAATTTCAAGCTAAACAGTAAATAATATTAAAAAAGTTAAATTTAAAAGTTGTCAACATTTAAAAACCTACAACTAAAATTTTGTTTGTAAAAATGGTTGATTTACCATTTTTACCCTAACCTTAAAGATTTCGAAAAAGTAATTTTTATCTTTTACAAAAATAGTTCGATATACTGTATTTTTTTAGTGTTCAATATTTAGCCGTTATTATAAAAATTTACTTAAAAAAATTTTCGTCCACTAATTTGATTAAATATTTTTAATTAAAAATGGTCCGGTAAGGGCTCGATTTTTTGTTTTTTTTTTAACTTTTAATAAATGCAAAAAATATATATACCTTAACTGAGAAAAAAATGAAAGAAAAACTCAAAATATTGACATTTTTCATTATACTCGTACATTGTGTTATTTATGTCAAAAAATTAATACTATTTATTAAATTTGTAACTTTTAAATATTAAAATAAGTATAAAAACATTTTTAAAAGTAATAGTTGAATTACAGGTATACAGTGTGATGAAACAAAATTTTTAAATTTTAAATCGGGATTTTGGGAAAACTGGTCGCATGGTCCAAAATAAAGAAATATAAAATTTTTCTTCTATTGGTAATATACAGGGCAAGTGTTACCTTAAAATATATGAAAAATAACCTTGTGTAAAGTACTTTTCTTTCAAAATAGAACAAAATTGTATACATAAATGTTGTAGAGAATTAAATTTTGCATTAAAATTTTTATTTAAAGCATTAAAGAAAAAATGATTATTGTCAATTTTTTACTTGTTATGCACTTAAATAAGTAGACATCACACTATCGCGAAACGATACGGAATGGAAGCAAACCGAAATTTTAAAAGCATATTACTAAATGGGAGTCCGCACACTATCGCGAATCGGAATACCGAGAAACTCCCATTTAGTTATATGCTTTTAAAATTTCCATTCGCTTCTATTCTGTTTTGTTCCGTGATAGTGTGCTGTCTGCATATTTAAGTGCAAAACATTTTAAAAAATTTACAATAAACCTTTTTTTCTTTATAGCTTTAATATTTAAATTTTAATGTAAAATTTAATTCTTTACAACATTTCCTTATACAATTTTGTTCTATTTTAAAAAATAAAAGTACTGTGTATAGGGTATATTTTTAGTTAACTTTTGCCCTGTATATTACCAATAGAAGCAAAATTTTGCATTTCTTTATTTTGGACCACGCGACCAGTTTTCCCAAAATAGCGATTTAGAGTTTAAAAATTTTGTTTTATTTGTACTCTTGTAACACCAGTTTAAATTAAAAAAAAAAAACATTTTAAAATTGTAAATTTTAGCTATTTTTAGAATGACTACCGTATTTTCGTAATATGACAAATCGGATGTCGACAAAATTATTTGTTTGAATAGCGATTATATCATTTTCCTCCGACCACATGTGAAAATAGTAAATAGCACACTGTTGTCATGCATAGAAAATGCCTTATATCACACTAGTCTTGCAAAGTACTTTACAACACTAGTGTTGCAAAGTATAATAAAGCTGTCATCGTTATTTAAAATAAATTTGGAGTTATCAGACTGTTAATGGGATTTACATTGAAAAAGCCATGCAATATTTTTTTAATGAGGACCTTTTTTAATTCTTAAATGATAAAAAGCGACTAGGTAGGTGATTTTTAATATAAAAATATTGTTAAACAGTATAATATATCGCAGTAAGGAAAAGTATATGTCACCCTAGTGATGCAAAGTTTTTAATTGTTTTCTAATTTTTTCCGTGAAGACAAACAACTTTTATTGTTTTTTTGGTGAATAACTTGTGGTCGTAGGAAAAATAGTGTACATTACTTGTGTGAAAATCACTTTCTTACACGCGTGGGTTTGTCGCACTTGGCTGACGCCTCGTGCAACAATATTCCCACTCGTGTGAAATAAGTCATTTTCCACCCTTGTAATGTAATATACTATTATAACGAGCATCCAATATCAATTTTGTTTTGTATTAAGTATCTAACAAACCTATTATAATAATTTAGAAATGATACAAACGCTTTAATAACCGTTCTTAAATATACAGAAAAATACTTTAATTTTATTTCTATCAAGTAATTTTTAACACACTGAAAGTCAAATTGGCATGAAATGTATAGAATTTAGCACAAAAAAAACAAGATTGCAACTTTGAATTCTTTTTAACCTTTATTTTTACAGATTTTTTAAACAACGTTATGTTTTATATTTCTTTATTTGCTGTCATTTATATTTCTAAAAATTTTGTTTCTTTAAATTCATATCTTGTATACTAATATGACAGGTTGATGGACAGAGCGTACCTTTTACGACAAAATTTAATAAAAGCAAAATGAAAAAAATATTTTATCGGATTTATAGTCTCGTTTTATGAAGACAATTTCTTCTCGACAGAGAATGTCAGGTTTATTTTGATTCAGACTAGTTGCTTTGTTTTTTGCTTCGTTTATCACAACAAATTAAGTTATATAGGGTGTCCGCTAATTATTGATACACAGAAAAACCACAGAATTCTTCTACTAAAATATTGTAATTTAACTAAACATATTCATATGCAAAAGTTGATAATAAAAAAGGTGAAGGGTGTCAAAGAAAAAAATATTTCGATAATTTTTAATATGTTTAAAATATTTTTATAAAACTGTTTCTTGACATGTAATAATCTTTTATGCGTTAATTATAGGATGCTAGCTATACTATTTTAATTTATACTAAAACGTCACGTTTTTTGTGCTACTCTGTATGTACCATTCCAATAAGCCAGAAAGCTTTCTAGACAAAAAAGGTATACTTTGTAAGAATGGCTCTAAGCAACCGTTTTCAAAGTATTTGCATTTAAGTTGCATAGTGAACCCAAAAGTATATGAAGGAATACATTAATTAAATCATTCGCTTATGATGATACAGTTTTAGTTATGGCTAATATCCCGTTTTTAAATGCATTTTTTAGTTGCACTAAACAATTTAAACGCAAATATCTAATAAATGGTGTTTTAGGGCGATTCGTACTAAGAATTGAGCGTAAAGTAGCGGCTGACGTACCAGACGTGCCCACAGTGACCCGTGTTAAAATCTCTGTTTCTTTCATCAAATTTTTAATACCTCGTCACCTCACAAATAGAGTAATGGAAAAACCGTTGTTTTGTGTTTTGCCATTCCAAGGTGGTAGTTATTTAAAAATAACGTCCGTGGTGGCACTACCGCGTTGTCTAAAAGGTGCTGTGAAATGCAAAAACTGCATGTTTCAGTGCTTGGACAAAGTTGACGAAACAATGAGAAATATGGATTAAACATCTTATTAACCCGACACCCATGGTACTCTGGTGCTAAGGCATAAGCTTTTGTGGGATGTCACATGGCTGGCATTTTGCAGGTTAATAGCGGACTAAGGAAGTTTATTTTTCTTCCTCCTTTGTTATAATAGTAATTTATGTAACCAGCGCATAAATTAATACTTTTTACGAATGAGAAGTTTGACGGCAAGAGCCGTTAGGCAAGTGCGGCAATCCCATGAGTGAAAAAAAGACACTTTATGCATGTGTTACATACTATATTTTTCCACGACCGTATAAAAATTTACCAAAATACCATTTTATACATATTTTATTTATCCAAACTTATTTATTTTAATTTCTGCAGCACAGCCATTATTTATATTGCAACAAAAAATCATACCCTCCTTGTTTTTTTATGACTATTATCCTCTTCATAACTATGCCGTGATTTAATTTTAGAAAATTATATGTACTTACTTTATGTAGAAATAATACTTAAACACTATAAATTGCTTTTCAATTTCTCATCAAAATTTATTATTACTATTAACTTAAAATAATTTCTATTAAATTTATTCGCAAACTGTCAAATTTTAAATTTAGTGACACATAAACCAAAAGAAATAATGGTGAAATCAAAGGTAACTGGAACATTTGGTTCAGTTGATGTTGCGTTGACTGTAGTGTAACATTGCATAATTAATATTTTTGGTTAATTGTAGTAGGCATGAAAACAAAACACTAATTTAAAGTGTAAAAAAAGTTATTTTTTTACACTTTAAGTTGTATAAGTATTATTTCTACATACAGTAAGTACATACAATTTTCTAAAATTAAATCACGGCATAGTTATGAAGAGGATAATAGTCATAAAAAAACAAGGAGGCTATGATTTTTGTTGCAATATAAATAATGGCTGTGCTGCAGAAATTAAAATAAATAAGTTTAGATAAATAAAATATGTATAAAATGATATTTTGGTAAATTTTTATACGGTCGTGGAAAAAATATAGTATGTAACACATGCATAAAGTGTCTTTTTTATGTAGTGTACTAGAATGAAGTACTTTACTTCATGTTTACGATTAAAAGACATCATATTTTTTAACGGTGCAAAAAGTATTTAAAAAGTCGCTCGATAATATACAGAAAGACTTAAAGTTACTAATATTTTGTTTTAGCAAATTTTTTTTTTTATTGAAATATATTTCGCTTGTTCATGCCGTTCTTTATTTTAAATTAAAATAATGTTTACCCCCTTATAAATCTTTTAAGTGCAAAAAACAGATTAAGTAAAAATTATATCGCTTTGCAAAGCATAGCAGCAATTTTATAAAGGATTTTTAATTAAAACTTTACATCGTGAAAAATACGAAGCAATTTTCATAGCAGCATGTTAGCGACTTAATAAGGGAAGTTATAAATGATTAGGGCGACCGCATTTAGTAAGGAAAAATGTTACAAGGAAATGTGCTTTTTATTTGCTTAGAAGCATTTTTACTGATAATTATAAGGCATAGTTACTTTAATGTTTGCGTTTTACTTACTTTAGTTAACCCTGCATTATTCTTTTTAAAAAATGAAACGGTTATTAAACCATTTTTTTGTAGAAAATAGACATATACGGTATTTCTTCTTTTAAATAAATAATTAAACACGTTTGAAAATGTAGTTGTACTACGAAACAGCTGTCACGGCTAAATTTCAATTAAAGTGACTATGAACAAAGTATATATTTTGTTTATTTTATTAATAATTAAACAATTTAAAATACCCAAGGTTAGTTTATATTTATAAGGTTGCGACACATCCTCAACTCTTAGGCGGTTCAAGGTCGGGGACGCAAGGAAGGGCCACTCCACGGAAAAAGTTGGCAAGACTAGATAAAATCAAAGCTAATGATCAATCCAATGGCGTCTAAAATTTGCACATTTCATTTTGCATTGTTTTGGAAGTAATATTTGTTGAAAGATGTAATTCCAAATGTTTTTTATAATAAAATAATTTTTTAACTTAATAATAATTAAAAACTGTTGTGTAAACGGTTGTTCTACCAATACAATAAACTGTATGTCTCCGGTACTGAACAACATGGCCGAAAAATGGGAGATGTGACGTCATAACACGTTAAAGCAATATGGCCGAATGTCGCGACCCTATATAGACCGACTTTGAAAATTCCTAGGTAATTTATATTATAGTTACGCTGTAAGATTGTGCAGGGTGGTGCCTTTTCGTTGGCCTTGCAGGGTATACTGAAAGCTAAAAGAGATAGAACAAATCTGATCGCATAAACTCGATTTTTATTTTTGTGACAAATTAAGGGTTGAAAGTAAATTAGGGCTAACTGGATTCGTTTTGGAGATACGTAGGCGGTGTAGGCGGTCGCCTACAGCCTCGCTTTGGGGGCCTCGCGGCAAGCTAAAGGTATGAAATGTGACATACGAAAAATGAAAGGATGCGGGTTTCTTTCAGGCCCTAATTAAAATGTGTTACAAAAGAGGCCTTGCATACCTACATTTTATAATATAAAATACAATGGAAAAGACAAATAGCATTTCACCAGTATTTTTTGGAAGACATGAAGGATAAAAGGGGGCCTCGCGGATAACTTCGCCTACACCTAAAGGACCTCACAAGACCTTTTTTAGTCCTCAAAATTTTTTGACAAAAGGGGCCTTGCGGATACGACTTCACTCAACGCCACTAAATATTCCTGTCGACAGACAGTTTTGACAATTTAAAGATATATAAAGATATGACAAAAAGACTAAGATGTGAGTTGTAGGGTTTCTAAATAGGCATGTTCTAAAAAAATTTTGGTGTATACAGAGTGTTCCAAAAATTTTTTTAAAAAACTAACCTTACACCAGAGCCGTGCTCATTGCTACTCTGGTCTGGTCGACAGCGCCGATCACCGAAGTTTAGAGTTGTGGGGCGCGGCCATAACTTGGATGGGTAATTGGGTGACCGGCGGTTTGGGCAACAACACACGGTGTTCTGCTAGGGGGTCAGAGGACGGACCGAGCAGCAACCATCCAAGTTATGGAATTAATGGCGTGTGAATGGAAAGGAGAAGGGGGCACAGTAAGCCTATAGGCTGCACCGTACCACCTAGGATGGTGGTGGTTAGACCTAGGTGAAATAACCCGAAAAGGCAAAAAAACTTTTTTAGGACACTTTGTATACATCTAAATATTTTAGGACAAGCCTATTTGGAAACCCTACAAATTTAATGTAACAATTTTTATCATATCTTCCTAAATACCTTGGACTTTATTTATTCATTGGGCCACCCCAAAATTTTTGTCTGCCAAGAGGTTGAAACTGTCAAAACTGTTTCCCAATTCTTAATTAGTCTTTGGTAAGTGGTACCTGTCAAAGCCACTGAGTCAAACTTTATAGTCTTCCGTCACTTTAACTTATGTTGGGAGCATGCGCTGACAAACTCTTAGCTCTTGGACTTATATATTTAATTTGTCGGAAATACTAAGTATATTGTATTACCATTAAAAGACATTTTGGAAGCTTAAAAAAATTTTTAATACATTAAATTTATTTTCTCTAATAGTATCAAAAATATCAGCTTCCAAATCTTGATTTAAAATGAGAATTATATATATACAATTTTTTAGATTTAGATAACCCAACATTTTCTTAGTAATAATATGTAACATACTGTATTCCTAGTAGTATTACTATTCCGTAGCTTAACCGTTCAGACGTTTGTAAGTAGAAGTTGTATTTTCACATTATACCTAAGAAATCTCCTTAAATATTTAACCTTTGTTTTAGAACACCCCTTATATTTAAAAATAATTGTTTTTACGGGGTTTAAATATAGTCCGGCTTTTTAAAGCTAAAATCAAATAAATGAAAGACTAATTTTTGCCGTGACTGTTTAGTCTACATATGTAAATACGAGTAATACATTAATTTTGAGAAAATGGTATGAAAGGATTAAACAACCGCAAACTTTATCCAAAACATAAACAACCTATTTGTACTTTCAAACTTAAATAGTAGTAAATTTGTTCTAAGCTTTAATAAAAGCTTTGAAAAAAGTAAAAATTTAAAACTAAATATTTAAACTGCTTGGCTTTAAAAGTTATAAAAATGAAAAGAAAACAGTAAAGGTAAAGAAAAACAGACGGGACCGAGAGTATAACTTTTATTTTTGACCGAAGAATGGTTAGTTTCTAATTTTAAAATTATGTAGTAGGTAGTCATTTTATAAAAAAGTATCACATACAGAATAGCCCAATTGTCCAAATGAGTCCAACCATAAAATTAATTCCTGTAATAAAATTTACTAGATCTTATTCATAGTATTTTTAATAACATGGCCAATATCTCAATATTTAAAATGTTAAGTCTAAATTTTCTTAAAAGGAACATCCTGTATACTAGCCCATTTTTAGATTTTTAAAATAAAAATAAGGAAAGTTTCTTTGGCAATTCCTATACCTGAAATGCAGGGTTTTTAAGATATTTGAGATTTTTAAATAATTTATGAAAATTAAAGTAATTTTTTAATAAAAGGAAATGTTTTATTTTTCATGAAACACCTGGTATATTTGCCAATATTTTTAAAATTTTATTATTACCCTTTAAAAAAATGTAACATAGGCTCAAGGTCGTTTATATAGTGACCGTCAGATATATGGACGCAAATGGGATTTTACAAAAAATATTCCTAATAAAAGTTGCTGGTTTTTTCAAACTTAAAATAAAACTGCCAAATTAAAAAATATCTTTATTTGAATACCGGGGAAATACAAAAATATGAAAATGATTCAAGAGCAAAGTACCCTTATTTCTTAGAATACATCAAAATATTATTTGGAAAACGTATTTTAAATTTAAAATAGGTGTCAAATATGAAGTCACAGCCACCTGTCTCTAAAACATTTTTTTATTTTTGCCATTATTTTTGCGCTACCCTATATTCAAATAAAAACAATGCACTTTAACGCCAACCTTCTATCGGATATAATGGGTATAAAACTTCAGTTTCAAATAAAAACAAACTAGAAAATAACTTAATATAAATTGGTTTCAGAAAATACTCATATTTTTGCGTCCAAATAGAAAAAAATTGTAGTTAAATTTAAAAAAATGTATTTAGTAGCAAATAATCCAAACATTAAAAATAATAATTAACGTCCTAACCCCTTCATTTATAGTGCATTGTTTTTATTCGAATACAGGATAGCGCAAAAATAATAGCAACCTACTCTAAATTTAAATTTAAAAAAAATTAAATGATATTTGGATGTATTCTGTCACTGACACTGTATATACTGGAAAAAGGTTGCGAAACACCCTGGACTTAAGGCGGTTTGAGGTCGGGGACGCCAGGAAAAACATTGTACCTGGAAAAGTTGGCGAGACTGGGTAAAGTCACTATATTTTAATAGCTGATGATTAATCCAGTGGCGTTTAGAATTTCTGATTTTTGTTTTGCATTGTTTTCAAAGTGATATTTGTGGAAAGATCTGTTCCCAAGGGTTTTTTACTTAAAGTCGAAGAGGTTGCGACTTAATAATAATTAAAACATGTTTTGTTGTCCAGCACTAATGTTGACACTTATCTTATTTAACAACATGGCCGAAAAATGTTCCACGCGACGTCAACAACGTCAAACCAATATGGCCGAATGTCGCTACCCTATGCAGTGTGTCAATCAATCAACCAATTAAATAAAGTTTTATTGTGGAAAGAATAAAAATTCCCATTCACAAAGCAAAAAAATAGTATCAAAAACGTATTGAACACAATTTGAAATACAATATTATGAGACAAAAAAATGTTTTTTTTTTTTACAAAATATGACCTATAACTAGTATTAAATTACTAAATTAAAATAGTAAAAAAGTAATAATTGGTTAGGCAATAAAATAAAATACATTCATTAGTCAATAAATGCGACTTTAACAAAACATATACCTATACCTAGTGTTACAAGTAATTTAAAAATACAAAAAAAAGCAAAAGACAGTTAAAAAAAACAAATAAAATAGTCTATTATATTATAATAGTATGTTAAAATAAAATGACAAACAAATACGAAAATGACACGAGCAACACTAAATCAGTACATCATCATAATACTATTTTACTCTGTAATAGGCCTTTTCAACCAACAATCTCTTAACCTCTCTACGAAACTGCTTCTCCCCAACAATTCCTCTTAGTCGCCTAGGAAGGTGGTTAAATAGTCTTGCTGTTGTAAAATAGTGAATTTTTGGTCAGCGTAGCAGAAGGAATTGGAGAAGAGATTGTATTTATCCTACGTGAAGCAAAACCAGATACTAATGTTAAACTAGTCCTATGCTTCCTGTGCATAAGACAAACTGTCTTCAAAATAAAGATGCACGAGAGTATCAGAATCTTATGAGAGAGAAATAAGAATCCCTAAGGCAAATTTTATACATGATTTTGATGGCCCTCTGTTGCATCATAAAGACTGACCCAAAAAGGGCATCATAGCATGAGCCCCAAAAACAAATACCATACCGCAAATGTGAGCCTATAAGCGCAAAATACACGTTTCTAACAACATTTACATCCAACTCATTTGCAATCACCGGTGATTTACTTTTTGCAAATACGGTGATCAGTGATTGAAGCGAATACTGCAATCGGCATCGACACGACACGCATTGAATGATCGCCGATGGCGATATATCAATATCCGTGATATTTCACCGATAATTGGAAAATCACTGGCGCTACCGGTGATTTACTTTTTGCAAATACGGTGATCAGTGTTTGAAGCAAATACTGAAATCGTCATCGACATGACATGCATTGGATGATCGCTGAAGGCGCCGATCGAAATATGATATACCTATGAATTATTATTTAAAAATAATATGTAAAGGAAAACAGTGATTAAGGCTGATATGATATTTATATTGTTTAGACGTGGAAGGTGGCGGGCACCGCCAAGCCATGTGAAAGACTGTTTTTCAAAACCGGGTTAAACAAAGCTAAAAAACTAATCTTTCATAATGCTAATTTTTAATTTTCATTGGGAAAAAGTAAGCTATTTATTTTTATTTTAATTTATTTAAAGAATTTAAACTTTTTATTTTATATTATGCGTTTTCGTTTTGCTTTAAAAAAGTTTTTATTTTATATTTATCTTTTTTGTAATTGAATTTTAGTAAAAAATGTTAAAATGGTGTTCGATTAATAAAAAATGTTTTTTTTTAAAGTAGGTAGTGAATAAACCCTAAAATTTAATATTATTTTTACATAATAATATTGCACTATATCACATTAAGCTTGTTGTTGTCACACCTTATATAAAAATGATTATTTAAGTTACGAACCCAAAAATTTAGATTTCTTAATATTGCTGTTAATTTAATTTGCAGCATAATATTTATTTTTATAAAATCAATAAATATTATGCTGCATGTCAATGAAAACCGATAAGAGCTGCATAAATAAATTATTTGTATTCATTGCCAGACACCGAGCTGTTTTTATATTTCCATTTTTAGTTGAATATTTATGTATATTCAATTCACTGCAGTGATTGAAATCACTGTTTAAAATCACGGTGATTTAGAAATCACTGTTGCCGTTTCACCGGTTACCGAAAAATGATCGTATTTCCCAACATTATCCTTTAGTTAGAGAAATCCCAATGCCAAACCTAAAAATCCGTTTAATTTAGCTTATAATGTGTGGCACGCCTGCAAAAACGTCATAAAGCAAACCCACAGAATGCAAGAGCAATAATACTAGTTACATTAAAAGTGGTTTGTAATTGAAATATTTGTCCCAAATAACATTAATATCCAGCTTTGTTGACATAACCAGATAATAAAATCAGATTGCATCGGTACAGAGTAAATGCCGCATATTGTAAACATAATATATATTAAAATCTGTGGTGTACAAAAAGCTATGTGGACACAACACTACTCATTTATTTTAATTTATTAGGTTTTAAAACCTTTGTACAAAAATGTTGTTTTTATTACCTAATAATACAGTTTAGTGCTACTAAAAATCAAAAACAACTTTAATAATTTGAAAAATGTCCAAATATAGGAAATAAATATAAAATGTTTGTTCTTTCTAAGTAAGACAACTCTTTTTATAAGTAAGCACAATACATATTTATTTTTCAGGGTAACAAAACATTTGTACTGGTATGTCCTAAATAAAGGTCTAGTTACACATAACCGCAACGAGCCCGAAGCATAGCTTATTCGTGCGTCTTGCTTGTAAAATGTAGAAGAAGGCGGGGTAATTTAATATTAAATGTGCTAAATGTCTCTTTTTTTAAGTAAGACATTTTTTTTATAAGTAAACACAATACATATTTATTTTTTAAGATAAGAAAACATCCGTACAAGTATGTCCTAAATAAAGATCTAGTTACGCATAACCGCAACGAGCCTGAAGCATAGCTTATCCTTACGTCTTGCTTGTAAAATGTAGAGGGAGGCGGGGTAATTTATTATTAAATATGCAACTTTGCAATATTGTAATGAGAATTTCAAAAAAATTTAATGAAACTAAGCTTTTTCTTCTAATTTAAGCCTAAGAAGACTGCCGCTCAAGTTCACTTAACGAAATAAAGATTTTTTCAAGATATTGGGCTATATGAATAAAAAAGCAAATGATTATAATTATAAAATTTAAAGTTAATGCTTTTGCTTATAAGTCTAAGCAAATACCTATGATTAGAAAAATATAGCAAAAGCATTTGCTTGTACTTAGAAGCAAAAACATTTACTTCAAATTTTATAAGTACAAGCATTTGCTTTATTTTATTCATATGGCCCATTTATTGAACTAAAGTAAAATACTTAAAGAGCTGTTTTACTCACTTCTTGTTTACTAAATTGATTATTATTTTAAATTATAACATATGAATAAAAAGAATCAAATGCTTATACTTATAAAATTTGAAGTAAATGCTTTTGCTTCTAAGTATAAGAAAATTCTTTTGCAATATCTTTCTATATCATAAGCATTTGCCTATACTTATAAATAAAAGCTTTACTTCAAATTTTATAAGTATAAGCAAATGCTTCTTTTTATTCATATGGATGGTTATCGTGCTGAATATGACTTAAAGGGTTGTAAATGTATAGAGACGGTCTTGGTTAGGTTAAATTTTTACTTTATTATAGCACTTTTTATACAGGGCGTTCAGTAACTCTATCAACAAACTTTAAAGGTGAATTCTATAATAAAAAATGAGAACAAAACTTTATATGAACATATGTAACAAAACGTCTTAATTTTTAACTACGGGGTGTTAAAATAGAAATATAATTCAAGAGCGTACACAGGGTATAATTTAAAAACTTACCACTTAAGTGATCGAAAAGGGACATATTTGAAAACATTGCCAAATAACGTCAAGATATTTATTATTTTTTTACAAAAGATTGAACAGCGCCATTATAAACCCTTAACCACCAGTTTATTATATTATTATGATTTATAAAGATTTTTAAATCCCGTACTGGCCATTTCCTTTTAATACGCACACACTTTGACCACTCACGGATTTGTTAATGCAGTTTAGCATAAAGATGCCATAAAGACGACTGATTGTAGTTATCTATAATTAAAATAAACCAATATCAATAATATTATTTATTTATTTTTAGTCACATGAAGGTACAGAGTACCTCATTTTAACTCCAGACAGATGCCTCATCTTTCCTTCAACAGACTACGTTCGAAACTTGGTCACCAAACACTCCATACGTTAAGGAATTCCTGTAGTCATAGACTGTTCACACATTTACGGAGCCGATTTCACTGCCGCGACAGTCGTAGAGAGCCTAACCAAAGATTTTGCAGCTAGAGATCAGCCCTTGTTCTTTTACACCACAACCCCAAAATATTTAAATTAGAAGAGGGGTCGAGTAATATCATATTAAAGCTCCTGATGAGTACTTTATCATCCTAGAATATAAGGTCAATACCTTTTTCTGCTACAAAATGGCGGTACTTTAAATATTACCTACGTACTGATTTGTATGGACATATTTCCGAAACTAATAAAGTTATTGTGGTATTTTGTTAAAGATCTTTTAAAGATCTTTTAATGTGTAATACTAAGGACAATATACAGGGTAGAACAAAAAAGCATATATTTTTAATGAAGCACTCCGTATAATATATCACCATTTAAAAAATATTTTAAAGTGCTTTAGGAAAATACCACATTAAGTTTATTTAACTTTATTAGTTTCGGAAATATGGCCATCCAAATCAGGTATTTAGGTAATATTTAATGTACCGCCGCGCCGTTTTGTAGTAGGTGAAGGTATTGACTTTATATTCTAGGGTTATAAAGTACTCGCCGGAAACTTTAAAATGATGTATTACTCGACAAACTTTCCCATTCAAAAACCCTAAGGTTTTGGCCCTGGTGGTAAAGGGGTTGAAGGAACGCAGTAAAATCATTTGTAACAAACATTTCCCCTTAATAAATATCTTGACGTCTTTCACCGATTTTTAAATTTCTTTTCGCAGAAGACTTAGGGGGTAAGTTTTAAATAAACAGCCTGTATTTGGAAATAAGCCAATTAGTTTTTTCTGACTTATCCATTTTTTTTTGCATTTTTTTAAACCGGGCAATATTAGCAATTTTTTATAAATGTCCTTTGCTAGCCACCGCGACCGATGGAGAACACAATTGGTCGGCCGTAGACGTTTTTAGACTACACGTTTTTTAACTGTATGAAGCGCATACATGTGCGTTTTTTGTTTTAATTCATCTAGCAGCAACCCATAAAGTAATAAAATGCGGCCGAGTGAATTACTTTGATTTTGTATTAGGGGAGGTCTCGCAATAATTTTGTCGTTTTTTAAAGTAATTGATAACTTTTATGTTTTGGTTCGAAAAAATTCTTTTAAAGGTAAGGCATTAATTAACTGAGCTTGTTGTCGAGCAGCGCCTGCGCAACATTACCCGTTCAACCCAATTTTTAACCATCCCGGTTAAAGAAAGCTATACCAAAATGCTGTGATCTAAATTGAAAAATTATCAAACTAAAAAACAAGTTTTCTGCCTTTGTAGTTATAATTTATTTATTTGTTTTTTAGTACAATATTTTTGTAATTAACTTTATATAATGGTCAACCAGCACAATAATAGACTGATAATGATTTTGTCCGAGAGGCCTGTCGGTTGCAGATAGCATTGACGGACGTTTCAAAGGTTACGTGTATTAAATTTACCTGTCCGCTTACTGATGGATATTTGGCTTGCAATGTTGCCAAGTTTTTTAGTTTACAATTACATACAAGGTGGCCCATTTAAATATTTACGTAATACGTTTTAATTTTTATGTATTTTGGGTGTCTGCTAATTATTGGTACACAGAAAAACCACAGATTTTTATGTCAAAATATAAAAACTTTTACAAACATACCTATATACAAATAATGATAATAATGACGACATAGGGTATTTAAGTAAAAATACATATTTTGAAATTATTTTAATAATTTTTGATACGTTTTAAGTAGTATTATACCTCGATGTATGGGAATTTTTTATTAAGACCTATTTAAATCTGATATTAACTACATTAAATTTCCCTCGTTCCAACTGTTTTGTGCGACTCTGTATGTACTATCCAATTAAACCAGTAAACTTTTCTATGCTTTCTACACAAAAAAATATACTTTGTAAAAATTGCTGAAAGTAACCGTTTCTAAGATTTTATGCGTTTAAGTTGTTTAGTGCAACTAAAAAAATGCCCTTAAAGGTGGACATCGACTAGATAGGGGCTGCAACGGATTGTGTCAAGCGGATTTTTCAACACATAAATCATTTGCTGTCCGTTTCAATGCGGCGCGCTTTTAATGGACGCACTTCGACTTGATTTCAAGCAGGTGTCCGCCTAGCATGTTTCTTATGGTCATGTCTGACTTACTTGTATACGCCTAAATAATTATATAGTGTGTTACTAAATCCTTAATAAAAAGATTTAAAACATTAAAACATTAGGAAAATAATAAAGTTTACTAAAAAAAGTTGCAGGCAAATTGTCCTCCTTTTGGAGTCGGTTAAAGCGAAATATACATTACCGTATTTCCGTCATTCATAATTTAAATATGTTTTAAAAGTTTTAAAACTAAAAAATATACACAAAGTGTCCAATTTAAATTTATTTAAAATAAATAAGTTATTTAAAAGTGTGCCAGTCTACAGGCTGTGTATGGATGGAGTTCACAAGAGGACAAATGGATAAAAAAATATTATTTGAAAAGAAAGATATCCTGGATTAAAATTTTGGATTGTAACAAATATAATTTATAAAGGAAAAATGTTTATTTCGCATAGGGTACCCAAAAACTAAAAAAAAAAACTTGATTTTTCTTCCGTGATCTCCTGGAGTAAAGTATTTTTATTTAAATATTATTTTTAAGCAAAATTTAATTTAAAAATTGATGGTAAATAGTATTTTGATAAACCTTATTTATTTTACAGGAATATTAAAAAGTTTCAATAAACTGATTTTTTATATTTTCATATTAAAGTAGCTTAGAAAAGTGTTGGACCCTAGAATAGGGCTGGGATAACGCATGCTCTCGCCAGTCTTTTTACGTCTGGGTCATGTCAGCCAGACGGGACCTACACCTTAACGTAGGTTCCGAATCACGGACCTATGCGCGAAAACTTAAACCGCGTCCCCACCCAGGGTGGGCATGTCTACGGTTGCGCAGGACACGGAAAAGTGTGTTTCGGCGCCCTGGTCCTTTGTTGGCCTTTACCGTCGATACATTTTGCACTTTGTCCGTCTGTTGTTGAGCTTACCACTTAATTTCCTACCAACTTATAAATAAGTATTTGGCCTCGACAGTATTCGAACCCACCTCACGTCCGTTGTGCGCTTAACTACCCAGCGCCTTACCCGCCAGGCCATTACCGGACTAAAAACTCTTAAAATTTGTTTTTAATTAATTTTCTTCTCCCAAATTCATAATCACAATTTTTAAGCAGTAAGCAAATGTGAACGAGGCTTTTTGCCAAATACAAAACAAACTTTATTTTAAATCTATTTTTTAAAATAACACTTTGGTTAAAAATAAGAAATAAGGGTTGTTTAATTTTGAAAAAAACAACATGTTTTTAAGTTTTTGCGTGCCCCATATACAAAATCAAAATTTTCTTTTCGTGAATAATATTTTTCTACAAGAAAATTTTTTATCCTCAATATCTTTTTTTAAATAAGTTTTTTTATCCATTTATCCTTTTGTAACCCGTGGACAGTCTGTATATAAAAAGCTGTTGTAATGTAAAATAATAAAAAAATCTGCAAATAAAAAGATATAAAGGGTTAAAACAAAAAGCAAGAAATAATTTAAAAAACTTGTTTTAAGTAAACAAGGCTAGATAGCGAATTGCGGTTTTCATTACTAAGTTTTACTTGAAATGTGAGTCAGTTTTTGTGAAAATATCCATAAACATGAGTTTTCTATTTGGGTAGTATTTGGTAGTATTAAATTGGGCGCTTCCTGTACAAACTACAATAAATTATACACATATTGTTTAAAATCATAATATTGCCAGGAATTTAATTTAGCTGTTATAATAATATATATTTAAACAAATAATATAGTTTAATGTAATAAACCTGCCGTAAGGTAAAATTATATTGTATTGATTTTCAAACCCTGTAATCAACAAGATGACTTTTATGCTGGTGTGCTTTTAGTTGAATATATATATATATATATATATATATATATATATATATGTCGGAATTTCGGTGCTGTTGCAAAGTATCTTGGTTATTATAAGAGATCGAGACTTGTGGTTTTTGCAAACTGTTATGTCCTACCCTATATCTTACAAACACTAAACTTTTCGATCAAGGAAAATGACGTTAAGTAGTTGTATTTCGATCCAAAGAAGGTAGTAGAATTTTTTACAGACCTTGTATTAAGAGCAATGATCGGTATTTAGCAAAAGAGAGACTTGTTTTTCGAATGAAAAGAAACAAATATCCATGCTATGGCATGTAATGTAAACTATAATTTTATAAATACTTAAGAGTTGTTAATAAATTATTATTATTTATGCCTTTACAACTAACAGCTAAAAAGCCAGTTAAAAAAGAGTTTTCAATTCGAAAGTCAAACACTTTTTGCTTTTTATTTTTTAAAAAGTAATCGTGTTATGTAAAATTTATCAAATTGGAAGTTTAGGATCGATAATAGTATTAGTATCAAATTGCTAAACAAATAATTTGGGTATCTTGTAACCACTAAAAAACGTATTTGATTTTCTTGGTCTACCAGATTTAAAAATAGTATCTAAATGATGCCTTTTATTAAAATATGAGATAATCCGTGACACTGCACTGGGACCTAACGAAAACCTTCAAGCAGTAGCAGCTTGTTTTTCTCCATCTTAAAAAAGCTCTTAATGACCTTACATCTTTAAATATGTGAATTTCTTTTCCCATTTCCAAAAATATTTTTCTGAACTGTCGTTAGCAAATTTTAAAATTAAAACCAGAATTAAGTCTCAAAACCACTGTACAGACTTAATAAAAAAGTTTTCCTACGACCACTTGTGAAAATAGCAAATAGCACACTGGTTTCATGCATAGAAAATGCGTTATATCACACTAGTGTTGCAAAGTACTTTACAGCACTAGTGTTGCAAAGTACTTTACAACACTCGTGTGATACATATTATGATGTCATTCTAAAAACTGCTATTGGTTTTGCAAGTGACATATTTATTGTAGTGACAGTAAAAAAGCTTTTTACTTACCTTAAACAGTAGAACCCAAATTAGCGAAAATCATCTTATTGACGTTAAGTTACTGCACAGTATAAGCTTTCTTCCAATATTGAAAAGAGTAATAATAAAATTTCCGAAAAATAAAAACATAAACAAAAATAGACATAACCACAAAAAACAACTTTCACTGACAGCTCGCTCAGTGGCACAGTGTTGTCAGGTAAGTAGATCAAATTAAAAATCTCCCTTCTACCTTTGAGCACGCACCTTATAGAGGCAGCCTTGCCGCTTGACAGTTCGACTTAAAGCGCCAGAGAAAAAAAAGCCTATAGATCAAATTCCTTTCTCTCTTTCTTCGTGTACTCAAACAACTAGTTAAATCTTTTTTTTAATCCCTAATTAAACCTAAGGCTAATACACACTTTATGAATCCACTTTCTTTTATCCATTCATAAATAGAATCAGACCCTTCCGACGTTGCCAAATGCTTTCCATAAATGCTTTCCATATTTTGCATGGTAACTGACGTTTGGTAGTCGTTTTTTTCTTACTTTTAGGACTTTAGGTTATGCATTTACAATTTTCATATTTTTTATATTTTTCTTAAAAATATGAGGAAAAACTGTAATTTTTACTTAATTTTACATGTGATGTTCAGTTTCATTAACTCGTTTTACCAATTTTACCCCACCCAGCACCCCTTTTCACTCCCTGGTCCCGTAAGTTTGTTTACTGATATTTTTAAAAACGGAATATTTTGGATATGCACCACTTACATTTTATTTAGAAGAGTGTCTACAATATGTAAGTATCGATAATTTTAAAAACCCTTATAATAGCAGAAAACCGTATTAAACAATTACCGTTATTACCTAACAAACCATACAATTTTTACTAAGTGGGGCCTTTTTAAATTCCAAAATGAGAAAAGTTATATAATGCTTCTAGGTAGGTGATTTTCGATGTAAAAATATTGTCAGAACAGTATAATAGAGCAGTGAGGAAAAGTACATATCACCCTAGTATTGCAAAGTTCTCAATTGTTTTTTATTTTTCTGAACAGACAACACTTTTTTTTTTTTGGTGAATAATTTGTGGTCGTAGGAAAAATAGTGTACAGTACTCGTGTGAAAAGTGACTTTCTTTACACTCCGTGGGTTTGTCGACCTCGGCTAACGCCTCGTGCTACAATATTCCCACTCGTGTGAAATTAGTCATTTTCCACACTTGTAATGTAATATACTAGTGTTTTGTTGTGTCAGATATGATCAAGGCCAACTCGAAAAATAATGTTGTTGTAATGTTTAGAACAGGCTTTCAAGTATGTGATAAATATAAAGTGACCACACGTCCCGCTTTTTGTTGGATTATCCCGCCTCCCGCCGCTTTGTAAAAATAACCCGCTTTTTGGTAGACCATTCTGGGTCAATTATATCGAAATTATTTATATATTCCCATTTTATTTTTTATTTGTTTTGCTTTGTCTGAATAGAAATGGGGTCACTATGGATTTAAATCAACCTTTGTCCAAAAGTGGATGGGTGCGAAGATACAGGGTGTCAAACATGTATTTTATTTTAGTTTTTATAATTACTTTTGGTAATAAAAGTGGATAGTCACGATATTTGGCTCGAAGAGGTCTTGGTTAGTTTTACTTAGTCTAGTCGATTACATCGAAATTACCTCTCTATTCCATTTTGTTTTTAATAATTAATTTGTCGCGCTTTGTCTGAATAAAAATGTGGTCACTTTAGTTAAATACCATACAGATCTTTAAATTATCAATTCGTTGACTTATGTCCGATAGTATGTATCGTAAATTTATATGTGTAGATCATTAAAAACAATTTTTTAAATTAATAACCAATATTAGCAATAACATAATTTTAAAACCAAGCCATTCTGAATACCGCACTACGTATCTGCCTATAAGGCTTACAGACCAGTATGCCTGAAAATCTAATTAAGTCCCACTCAATGCAAAGTTGTGTTATGATGCGGTTCCTTTGCTGCAATATCGAAGTTATAAGTTATTGAATAAATTAATTAACAAAGATTATACAACACTCACTGCAAAGTATATTGGCAGGAGATCAAGGGTATTACGAAAACCTGATAGTCAATATGTATTAATTGTGATTATTGAAGGGGTTCTAATTTTGCATCATCTATGAATGCTTTGCAGTACTTCCCTTATCAATACATAATATCATTGTAATTCCTGATTTATTGTATTAACTTGGGTTACCTGTTGTACACAGTGTCTCCAATAGGTCTGTATAAAATGCTACCACCGACTTCTTGGACCATATTGTAATGATCTTATGCAGTGTATCTTAGTCAAAAAGATTTTCACATACTACCATTTGTAGTCGCGGAAAAAGTAGGTACACCAATCCCCGAAAAAAATATTTTATCCTAGGACAAAAATTAACTATCTTCGTCACACCGGCTTTAATAATACCGGGATCCCTTTTTGGGCCAGAGAGTTTTTTTCTTCTAATTTAATTTTGAGGCTAAAAAAATACTATTGCTTTTTTTTAGAGCCTTTAAATAAAAACATAAATACTATTTCAATTTTCTTCTTTATCCCCTGAGTGTCTAAGCTGAAATCCTTTTTCCTTTTCTTTAAATTCCCAAATTTTGCATCAATAAACAGCCTGTTTATTTACTTACACTCTTAGTACGTTAACCTTAGGCTTTAATTCTGGACATTTTACCCAAATTAAAAGTGTATCCCGCAAACAAACCTACTACCTCCAAAGCAGGAGATTTTTGAAAATGTGAACATTGCAAAAATAACATAAACCCTCTGCTACATGATCTGCAATCTGTTTTAAACTCTTTGTCAAAATATCGGGTTTTCGGACCTTGCCTCCGGTCTTTTTAAAGGATATTATTTGCTTAATAAACATCAAAATTTATACATATTTTATTAAAAACAAACAAGTTAAACTACAGAGGTACATGCATATTTCTTTAAAAATAATATTTCCTTTGATATAAATATTTACTTTTCCTTTTACTTAATATAAACTTTTTTACTTTAGCCGCAGCAACAAAAGTTTACACCCTTTACTTTAAGAAAATCGTATCAAATGGTAATATAATAATTTTTCAAAAGAAAATTATAAAATATTAAGAAAATATATATTTGTTTAAAAAAAAAAATAAATGTACCCAATTATTTTTTTCTGTGAATTGTCTCCGTATTAGTTCTGAATAAATCTGTTACAATAATATTTGATGACATTCTTAAAAAAATATATTTTTTTTTCTGTATGATACACTTTTCAATAAAAACCTTTCAATTTTATTTTATATGATACACAAGATAACTTGAAACTAAGGAAAAATATTTAATAATCAATTATATTTAGAATAAATCTTTCTTTTCTTATTTCCTTTTATGTTTTACTTCTATACAAGAGGGTAATAAAGACTTAAAATCTCTTGTCATTGTTGTTATTTTTTGTTTATATAAAAAGAATCTTTTAAAATAATGCTATATAATTAACAAATTATTTGGAATGATTAAAAATATGCAAGACCGTAAGGCCTCGGCTACGATAACTTGCGAAAGCGGCAAGCGGAAAGTATCAAATCTCTGTACTGGCAGCCGGTGCCGGCTACAAAAGTTTGTGTGCGCTTTAAAACCAGTTTATATACATTAGAAATGCTGTGCGAATAATATTTTTTTGTTTCGGGTGGCAGGGCAGGGCTTTATACTCTAGTATATTGATTTATTAAAAAATAAAAATTCTTTTATGTTACCATAAAGATCAAAGGCAGCGCTTTCATATTTTTCGTTATCCGCTGGCCGCTGATGCTTGGTATAGGAGCCGTATTTTGTACACTGTCAAAAATCAAAATAAAAATCGAAAAAGCTTGCTGCTTTCATTACATAATTCTGTCAGTGTCAGAAATATAAATAGGTAATATGATAACAGGTTATTATTTACCCTTTATGGTAGGAACTACTAAGAGGTATGTTAGCAATTTAGTTTATTTTAGATACATATTTACTTACTTGCCCTAAATGCAGCAATACCTCAATTATGGCTGGTTTTAGGTTAAGCAAGTAAATATGCATTTAAAGTAAACCAACCAGCTGACCTATAGTGGAAATTTTACCCCAGCGGAATAAACAAATGAGAATCAAGATTTCTAGTTACCAAACGAAGGTGCATTAGAATTCAGAAAATTGATATTTTATAACCTTAAATACTTTAAAATTTACATTTTTATAACCTAGAATTTCTTTAAATGACATTTTGTACATACAGGATCCATACATACATTGTTTTTATGTCAAAACTAAGTATACACTTTATTGTAATCTGTTCGACTTTTTGGATTTGTAATATTTTTTTTCTTCAAAGAATGAAAACAATAAATAAATAGGCGTTTTATATAATTTATTATTATTACATCCAAATAAAATATATTACATAATTTTTTAATTTTTATTTGTAGTCAACAGATTCAAAATTAATATTATTAATCTCCGCTTGCTTAATGCATTAAAAAATAAGGTGAAATTTCGACAAAACCCCTTTTATTTTTTGCATAAACAGTGACAAATCGTTTCTCGTATTGTTGCTTAATATTAAATTAGTTCCATCTTCCCAAACTCTTTTAGCACTGTTTTAATCTAAAACCCAAATATAATTTAAATATACTGATTAAATATGATTTTCTTGCTTTGCTGTGTTATATGCATCTAAAAATAAAATCCTCTTAAAACATACCTTAGGGAGCTCCAAAAGAAACATCGGGAAATTTTTCGTTTAATCTATGTAAAATGTGGGGTAACAAGCTTCTTTTCTTCATAAAGTCAATAATTTTTATTACGAAAATGATTAGGCTTCTGAGGTTCTGTTTAGTTTTTTTTCTCGCTTTCGGGGTCATCCCACCCAGGCCCGACGACCGCCCCCTAGGTGGTGCACTGCAGCCTAAAGGCTTATTGTGCCTTGACCCCTACTCCTTCCCATTCACACACCATTCATTCCATAACTTGGATGGTTGTTGCTCGGTCCGTTTGTTCACCCCCGAGCAGAACACCGTGTGCCGTTGCCCAAAACCCACAATGCCGGTCACCCATCCAAGTTATGGGCGCGCACTTCACTGCTTAACTCCGGAGATCGACGCTTGCCGATACAACCGGAGCAGCCACAAGCGCGCCTCTCTCTGTTTAGTTTTAGTTGCTAGTAAGTTATTTAATCTGTGGTTATACCTATATTGCGTCTGAAGCTTTGGATGGACATGGATTTTTGAAATTATATTTTGTACCTACTCTTTATACATTTTTCTAGCTTTATATTCTTCTTTTATTGCTTTATAAGGGCTATCAACCTTTTAAAAGTATTTCATAACATAAATAATAATATTTTTTGCTAAATAGAAAATTTGCTTTATTTTAACAAAAAACCTGTCACATAATTTTTGACGTAATCAACTAAAATTATTTTAAATGTGTCAAGGTTCAACGGCACTTTTCTCTGGTAATTTTTTGTATTATCCGGTTTGGTAAAGTTGGAAAAAGAAAAAAGTTTTCACTAGGGTATTATTTCTACTATACTTATTATTGGGTCTTAAAATAAAGGGTCAATAATTACATGTTATTAATTTATTTGTCACTCTGATAGAACAAAATTATTTAAAAATATTTAGAACCCAACTATTATTTTCTTTATTTACTTTTAACCGCTAGTAAGTATATCAATATAATGTTGATATCTTAAAAACAACAATAATTGACGTATAGGGTATTATACATTTTCGATGTATGATTTGATGAGAAGAAGACATTTGTTTAAATATATAAGGTGTTACACTTAAAAAAATTAGAATTAACAATAAAAATTTCGATTGAGACTCCTTGTATACTGAATATACTAATTAACACTTAAATAAGTGAACACTAATCAAACAATCAAAAAATTATATATTATTCGGGATGTTTCATTCAAAATAAGAAGTTTATATTGGCCACCGTAACATGACTTACCTTGTATTTTTTTGCTGGAAAAATTACGCAACTAAAAATTTCATTAGTCACTCATTTTCTAATGAACATCTTTTCCATTATATTAATACTTTTCAATAAATCATGTGGTTAAAAGACACATAAAAAGCAAAAACCACATTTTACTTAAATTGAACATTAAATTCAGTTACCATTGACACAAATCTTACACCTGGGACTTTACAAGTTACAAGTATATGGAAAAACGTGACTAAAGGAAAAAACAAGAAGGCAAAACAGAAGTATTCGGTGATATATTTATCTGGTTTCATTGTATGTAAATATTTCACCGGCAAAAGCAAAGTGATTTATTATTTTAACGGGACCATTAGCAAATTGCATTTTTATTTCTCTTTTTGTGTTTGAAAAATGAAAATCATACAAACAAGAAAAAAATGTTATAAAAAAGTTTTTAAATAGTCCCTGTGTAAGTAATAAAATTTACTTAATTATAGGAGCACTTTTAAAACCTTTTTAGGCGGTATTTTTGACGAGTCTACCTGAGATATTCATACCGCCATATATGGAAGCGGCGCTTTAACCCAGCCTATAAATGTCAAATCTTTCAGGTATCAGAGTAGGCATGTAACGTGACTGTAACCCTTACGATTTTTGGCTCAATGTTTAAAAATTGCATGTAAGACATTGAATACTTTTCCGCTAAAAAAGTGACGCGTTCGCCTAGTCCGACACCCGAAACATTCGACATTAACGGGCTGGGTTAAAGCGCTGCTTCCATATATAGTGATATGAATATTTATGGTAGACCTGTCAAAATATATTATTTTAGCTTTTGAAAAAACATATATGCGTCAATATTTTGTCATCTTAAAGACGTCATTATGACGTCATTAACGAGACGTCTTTTGTCTGTGACATAGGGAGGTCATTTTAACGTCATTTTGTCGTCATCTTATGACGTCTTTGCTGACCAAATATGACCAAAAATGACTAAAAAGAGACGCCAATAAGACGTCAGCTTGCTCCTTGGGACATTAAACACGTACCTAAAAAACTAAATTTGTTTAAAAAATTATTTTAACTGGTTTTTTAACAGCTTTGTAAAATACCTTCTAAGTATAATAAATTTATTATAGGTGAAACTTGTACTCTACCCTTTTGGAATATAAAAAATTCTAAGAAAGATAATATGTTAAACTCTTTACTATATGTTTTATTTTTACCGATTTAAAACGTTTATTTATTTAGGTCATATTTTTAAACACACAATAGATATGCAGATTCTAAATCTTTAATGCAGCAAATCGATCCATGGCCTAAAATGAAACGGTGGATGGTCTTACCTACATATTTCACTTAAATAATATACTTGATTCAATTACCATTGACATAAATCTTACCACTGGGAGTTTCACCGATGGAAACATGCCAAAGAACGTGACTGAAAAATAAACAAGCACAAAATAGTAGTTTACTGGGTAGTATTTATGTGGTATTGTCAAATTCTTATGTTTATTTTATAATATATTATAAATATTAAATATACCTATTTAAATATCACAAAAATACAGAGTGTCCAGTGACTACCGACATATTTTAAGGGGTTATTATGATGATACAATGAAAATTAGGATAAAACTTTATATGATTTTTTAAATTTAATATCAATTTAGATATTTTTAAATAATTTAAGGCAACAGAAAAAATATTTTGGCATACCAAGAAAAAACTTACGAGTAACATCCGCATAAGAGAATTCTATTCAATCATTCAATCATAAATTCTCATTTGCTTGACCAGTATACAAGTGATTCTATTTACAATACATAGGTTTTTTTATTTATACTTGTGCAGGATCCAAAGATTGGTAAATAGGCCAGCCAAGCGGCCCGGAGACAGGTGTTGGTCTCCTTTGGTAAATACTTTGGTTTTTAAATATTTCGACGTTTACCGTTTCCTCTCATAGATGTCTTTCAGTGCCTAGAGGCTTACCAAAAGGTTTTTTAATGAAAAATGTAAATATTTGGTTAAGGTACGATCTAACTGGCACACATGAAGTAGCGGTAATAATGACTAAAAGTAACCCCATAAATATGCACACTTATACCTATCCGTACTTTACAATGCGGATAGTGCTAAGTAATGTTTTTTTAAACTGATTTCGTCCCAAAAACCTCAAACCACGCAGTCATCAATATTCAAGCTAATAGGTAACAATTATTAAAATAATTAACGGTATAAAACATCGCTAAAGGAAGTTTGTTCTTTGTAAAATATTTGATTATGGAGTTACGAGGTTTGCGAGTAACTTTCATATTAGCGGAAGCCGGGAAATCGGCGACGAACCGACTCTATCAAAAATGTATCGAATCTTATGAGACCTTTTACCGAAATCGTCTGGGCTGGATGGCATACCAGCAATCGTTTTAAAAAATGTGCTCTAGAACTTGCACCAATCTTAACTCGGCTCTTTCGAATTTCTTACGACACAGGTATCTTTCGGGAGAGCTGGAAAGCTGCACGTGTTCAACCTATTCCCAAGAACGGATCTAAATCCCTTCCATCTAACTATAGACCAATTTCAATTCTCTCAGTTCTTTGTAAAGTAATGAAAAATTTATTTAATTCACAAATTCTTAAGTACTTGGAAAAACACAAAATTTTGCATGACAGGCAGTATGGATTTCGCCACAAAAGATCTACAGCAGATCTTCTTTCCTTCGTATCACACTGTTGGAATAAGTCTCTTGAGTTTTTAGGTGAGTCCCAGATCGTTGCTCTTGATATATCCAAAGCTTTTGACCAGGTCTGGCATGCCGCACTTCTTAATAAACTTTCCTCCTATGGTCTTTTCAACTAAACTCTGTACTTGGCTCTCTAGTTATCTATCTGATCGACGTATATCAGTTATTGTGGACGGCCATTCTTCAAGCTTTCACCAAGTAAATGCTGGAGTCCCTCAGGGCTCAGTTCTGGCACCAACATTGTTTCTTCTTCACATCAACGACTTTCTCTCGTCCACAACTAATTCCATTCATAGTTTCGCCGACGATAGTACCCTTCACTCCAGTTTTCAGGTTCCTAAACCCATCACTAAACCTGACTTGGAAAACAAACGCAGAGCGATGCAGATATCTCTTTTGCAGGATCTTAATTTAATATTGGATTGGGGCGCCAAAAATCTCTTCCATTTTAATGCATCTAAAACACAATCATGTTCCTTGTCGCGAAAAGAGTCATCAAATACTCATCCTCTATTTATGAGCGGCCAAGTTTTACAGAGCAAAGACACCTTCAATCTTGTGGGCGTCACATTTGAAAGTAACCCTAACTGGCATAGACACATTGCATCTATAGCCACGGCAGCTTCAAAAAGCTTGGATTTCTCTTTCAAGCCAAAAATTATTTTTCCGCTTCTAATTTATACATTTTATATGTGTTCCAAATCCGACCTCCCTTGGAATATTGTTCCCATGTCTGGGGCATGGCGTCCCCCACAACCCTAAGCATTTTTGATTCTATTCAAAGAAGAGCTATTCGTCTCATTAATGATCCTTCACTTACAGAAAAGCTTCCCTCTCTTGCCCATCGTCGGGTTGTGAGGGATTTATCGCTTTTTATAGGTACTTCCATGGCTTCTGCTCTGAAGAATTGTCCAGTATAGTTCCTCCACTTTCACGGTTCCCAACAGAGCAGACTCGTGGTTCCGCGCGTATGCATCCCTATACGGTCCAACTGGACAGGTCCCCGAACTTCTCACTTTGTTCGTTCTTTTATCCCTAGAGTTTCTAGATTGTGGAACCTGCTGCCCGCGGAGGTCTTTCCTTCCCCCCAAATCTTCAAGTATTTAAGTCCCGTGTCAACAAACTCCCTCTTACCTCGCTTAAGACACCCACTGTACGTTAGTACTTAGGCATTAAGCCTTCGTGGTTTGTCAAAGATAAAAAAACACGTTAAGAATCCAAAGTCGGAAAACTCAAAGGCTTCATATTTTTTTATTCTGTTCGCCGAGTAAAACAAGGGTTAGGACACCTCAACTAAAAATATGTTATAAAAATTAATATAGGAAATATGTTAAAGCTCAACTATTTTAAAAAATTGATTTTCTGTTGCATTGGTTTACCCTTTGGCTTATTAAAATTTAATTGGCTTATTTAATAAATACACATTTAAATATTGTAATTTCGTTGCAATTCTAGAATATATTAAAGAGTTAAAAATTGAAATAATATTAGGTTTATTTATTAACTGACTTTTGTTTTAGGGTTTGCATGTTTGGGCAATACAGATTAATTAGTTCCCTTTAGCCATTTACTGACTATAAAATTAATTTTGTTGTCGATTGCAGGATTAGCAGAAATATAGATTTTAAACCTAAATAAATCGGTATTTATATGATATATTATGCATTGTCAGATAGGTTTTGTAAAGGAGCAATTTTTCAAGTAATTAATTTTTATTTAAGGTTATAGTTCACATTTGTATCGGTGGTTTTTAGGTTTTCGAAACTAATAAAGATAAGTATGACAATGCGAGAATATATTAAAGAGTTAAAATTTGAAATAATATTAGGTTTACTTGATTAACTGACTTTTGTTTTAGGTTTTGCATGTTTGGGCAATATAGATTAATTAGTTCCTTAGCCATTTTACTGACAATAAAATTAATTTTATTGTCGATTGCAGGATTAGCAGAAATATAGATTTTAAACCTAAATAAATCGGTATTTATATGATATATTATGCATTGTCAGATAGGTTTTGTAAAGAGCAATTTTTCAAGTAATTAATTTTTATTTAAGGTTAGAGTTCACCGTGTCGGTGGTTTTTATTCAGATAGACGTTTTGAGTATTTTTTTTTGTTAACTTTAAGGTTATATTTTTTATCGATGCGGATAAAACGTTTTGGTTAATAGGGTAAATAAAATTGTTTTAAAAAGTCTTTTATATGCAGATATTTTAAATTAAAATTCAATTTAACTTATTAATTTCAAAACATTTTTGCGAAAAATGCAAAGTTTGAAATACGTTAATAAAAAGTTAAAAAATGTTTAAAAAAGGGGACAACAACAAACATATCAAAACAAGCTACTAAAAATAGTCCTCAACCCTATAGGGTTTCAGCTCACATAAAAATTTAAAAAACATCAGCCCTACACAGTATTAAATCTCTCATGCTTTTTATGTCAGATGAAAAATGATTAAAAAACTTTACCGAGTTGATTTGTTGGACTCTTCGTTCACCGAGTGCAAGAGAGTAAGCAGGTATGTTGTACTCGCATGTTTTAACTGCTACTGTTGGTAGTTTTTACTAATTTATCAATAAAGCTTACTTTATTTAATGGAATAGCTGTGTTTATGTCTTGTTCTAAATATTACACACTGAATTTTGTCGCCATTTAAAAAAGAAACAATTACTCTAAAACCATTTATTCATAACCTGCATACACGTCTGGATCCGTCTGGTAATATCTGAGGAAATCTTAGCTTTAAAATGCACATTTGTATCATTTGCATAACTAAAAATGTTCTGGACTTCCGGCTTGCACAAATTAGGCTGGTCATTTAAAAATATAATGAAGGGAAGTTGCCTCAATATGCTACCCTGAGGGATCCCCTGGTGTATCTTCGACTAGTCCGAGTAGACAGAACTCTACTTCTCAGAAACTGCATTACCTGTAATACCGTATTTGTATACACTAATCGACAATAACTTGATGGTCAAGACAATTAAAGTCCTTAGAGAGATCTAGAAATAGGCCCATTGCTATCTAACTGCCGTCCAAAGCCCCAAAAACCCCCTTCAAGGACTTAAATACTGCTATGGTTATGTTTTTTAGGAGGCCGTGTTAAAAACTATTGAATAAATTATTCTTAAAAATAAAATAAACTATGTGAAAAAAAGTGCTTTAAAAAATTTAGAAAAGAATGTCAACAAACTGATGAGCCTATATTACTAAATAACTTGCGATTTTCTTTTGTACAAAATGTAAAACAATTGCCTTTTTTAGATGATCCAAAAAACCCTAGTAAGTAGAAAGAAACAAATAAAATTTTGCTTGAAGGAAAAGATATACAGGTTAAGCTATCTGATATGGTACATTGGCGAGTAAAGCATCGACAAAGTGGGGCTGATCTCACTGCTCGTCACAGAATTAGTTTTGATTTGTACGCATTTCTCAAGACTTCTTATTACACTCTAAACCTTTGCTGGTAAACAGATACAATAGTTAAAATAAAAATGTACACTTCTGAACAAAAAATTAATATTTTTAAATGGTATTCTCGTGCGGATAGTGCCCAAGAAGTCGTTGGACAATATGTTTGCATATCCTGATGAGCCAAAAGCGCGTAATATTATTTGAATTTAGGGCTAACTTTAATACGTTCTCCGTAGCAACACCAAAGAAAAATAAAATAAAAATAAACTTGTATTATTCACCATCAAAGCAGTGGGCGTGATTTATCAGCGATATTGGTTGAAATTATGAAAGTGGGAGATGCGTGTGTCCCCTTGCGTTTTAGGTGAATTCGTTCTTTGTTTAACCTTCCCTGACTAGTATTTAGACCGTCTCCTTTCCACGCATTGCCGATGAACGAAACCATTCGGCTCATGCTGTATATAGGTACAGTGAATGCATTTTTTCATCAGAATGTGTGATATGTCATCGACACCAGCACCTCTCTTGTTCTTAGAGAGTTGGCAATTGAAACTATTTTTGCCGTTGTTACTTTATTTAAAATGTAGATTAAAAATTAGTTTCAATTAAATTGGTTGTATTTATGATCAATCATTAGATTTTAAAAGATAGTCTGGGTATATTTTAGTCTAATATAAAAATACAAAACTTTAATTTTGTTGCTCAGTAATATTTGTTGATATTATTTATTGTCTTTATTATCAGGCTTTAATATATATTTTTTGACCGTTAAAAAATATGTTTTGTAAATCGTTAAAAAAGGTAAAGTATTTCAGTTTAGTATACTACATACAGTGTAGTAGTAGAACTGTTTTTACCAGTTCTACTCTTTTTGCGCACTTTAAATTATTTTTCTTTAATGTCTACTACAATTTATTTAAATATAAATTTATGCAATGTGGCAATTAACGCGACATCAACTGGACCAAAGGTCATGATACTTTTGATTTTGCTATTATTTCTTTTAGATAAATAACTTTTAATTTAAAATTTGACAGTTTGCGATTAAACTAATTTTAGTAATAAATTTAAATTACCTAAAAAATTTAAAATAATTTACACTGGTATTACTTCTACTAAAATTAAGTACCTAAAATTTTCCTAAAATTCCTAAATAGATAAGTGCATAGCTAAAGACGATAGTTCCTTTAAAAAAAAGAACACCATGATTTTCTCTTGCAATATATTGACTCTGGTACAAAAATTTTAAAAATTATTAATATTTTTCCTATAATCAGAAAAAATGTATACAAAAACATATATATTTTTAACTCTAAACACTTACCTAAATTTATTACTTCAAACCGGTATAAGTTAAAAGTAAGAATAAATCTTTTTTCCTTAGCATTCATAAAACATACAGTAAACCCTCATAAATACTACTGCGTTTGGTTGCTTCAATCCTCTTTTTTTAGTCACGTTTTCGATGTGGTTGAATTCGTAAGACCCTACACGGTAAAATTTACGTCAGCTGAAATAAAATGATTTATAATGTTAATGTATAATAGATACATATTGCAGGTACAGGATGTCTGCTAATAAATTGCACATAGCCACCATGCCAAAATATTAAGAATAAACCAAACATGCCTAAATAATAAGGACAATACATAGTGTCAAAGTCAAATTATTTTTTTTATTTATTTTGATAATTTTATTACTTTTTGAATACTAAACAAAACTTGTTCTTTAACATAGGGAAACCGGGTAAAGTGAACACCCCCGGCAAAGCGAATAGTCCCCATTATGCCCAAACTATTCGTTTGACATCAACCTCGCGGTCAGAGAAACTTTTGGCCATCATGTCTCAATAAGCGGCAAACACTTAAGCAAGAGGCCCAGTCGCGTAGCGTCTTGATGACGGTAAATTGTGTTTTCGATAAATAATTTTCAATATTTCGAGGCACCTGCTTTGATGATATTTATTATATTATTTGTTTGTCATCCTTGGGAGTGCCATAGTTCTATTGTATGTGAAAGTGGCTTCTTATAATATACTAATTATAAAAACAAAATTAACAGTTTTTGCAAGATTTGGCCTAACCTCAAAAATGGCAGTGTTGGGCAAAGTGAATAGAGCAAAGTGGATATGGTATCCACCTTACCCGGGTTTGCGAATATATAGTTGCAGATTATTAAACTCATATTTTGTTGAAAATAGTGAATAAATACAAAAACAAAACTAATCAAGACCATTAGTTTGGGTAAATCTGGAGAGTTAGTGAAGGGTACTGATAAAAAGTATGGGATGGCTGATTCAACTCTATACAGACTAGTCAAGAGTGGTGTAGTTACTCCAAAATTTGGCTGATTCCATACCATTTTCAGTGAAGATTAAGAGACGAAGCTAAATGTCAATCTCAAAATCATAGACTTCTATATATAGAGCAAAAGCAAAAGTTTAAGAAAAATAAAGTAAGAAATATTACTAAACAACTAAATGTAGAATCAAAAAACATTCCTAGACTAACTGCTAACGAAGTAACAACCCAGAAAAGTTTGAAGATAGAATATTATTTTTGCGGTGAAATATATATTAAAGAAGATAATCCAATTGAAGATTGAATTCGTCATCGTACATGTCTAAAATGGTGTCATGAAAAATGCTCCGCTTTGGAAGGCAATGAAGACTATACCTATCTGAGATAATCGCCATTCCTAATTTTTAAGATATTACCTTTAAACGTGTGTAATTAGAAGATGGTAATTCACTTTACCTAGGCACCATATCCACTTTACCCAGGAGTCTGGGCAAAGTGAATAATATGACACATTTTTTAATTTTATTTTTAGTTACTTACTGTTTTACTTGTGAACTTAATTTAGTACAAAATATGTAGACGCAATTAATAAAGATTGATTTGTAGTATTTATTTTGTTGCTATCTCTAATACCTTTCTTAATAAAATCTCAAACATCTTAAGGTATTCACTCTACCCGGACTTCCCTAAACTAAATAAATAGATTCAATAATAATTTTTAAGTGTAAATTAGAGACGCTACCTACACTATATTAAAAATCTCTAAAATATCGCAACTTTTTTGTGCTACCTTGCATGTAAAATCTAACAATACTAGTAAAATTATTCTATGTTTTCTAAACTAAAAGATATAGAGGGAGCTCAGGGAAGACCCGCCTAGCGAATAACACCTCTAATCAGTCCGATGTCTATCACTCAATACAAGCAATAAAGCTAAAATGCTAACTTAGCTAATTTGAGCTCCGCGAAACCACTTTTAATTCTTCAGTCGTCAAAAAATGTTTGGAATGCAGGTTTATGTATTTTTTCTTTTGTGAAAATTTAAGCGTCACCACAATACTAAGGTATTAATTTGTAATATATTATTATATTGTAATTAATATTATATCAAAATGTTGGTCACTGATTGTATTTTATTACGCATTATTAAAATAATGTGCTCTGTAAAGTTAATAAAAAAGTTTTAATTAAAAAAAAAAATGCGTTATCGGGTAAGACTGATCAGAGAAATTTGTTTTGGCACATATATTTGCATTTACCTGTGTAGATATTTGAAATGTTGTATGAAATAACCACAATGTAATTTATCCATAATATTTTTATAAAAAAATAGGATTAAAATATATTTTTTTTATGTTGGGTTGTACCTTTGAGTCTTATGCCCATAATTTAATCATTTAGAAGAATCTTAATGTTTTTGACTTTTATCAAACTTTAAGACGGTTTTCTTATCACTCCTTGTACTGTACGCCTTTTCGTGGCCCATGCAGTGTATAACAAAAATAAAATAATAGAACACATCTTATTACAGCAAAAAGGAAAAATTCCCCACTGTCTTGGTGTACAATACAAAATATTTTACTCCCTTTAAAGACAGTTAAAAGAAAACGTCCTGCTTTTCTATGCTATCCACCACGACTCTCTCCCCAGACCGGTTTCGCCTGCCTTACAGGACTCCTCAGTGAGGCTGTATCGAGTCGTGGTGAATAGCATAGGAAACCAGCGTCCTCTTATTAGACAAGTTTCGTTGTCTAGCGGTAGGATATTTACTCCTGCCGTTGATGCCCTACTGAAATTGCATTCAGTAAATACGAGCATCAATTGTAGCGGGATGGCTATGTATGTTAAAGCAAAAGGGAAAAATTCCCCACTGTCTTGGTGTACAATACAAAATATTTTACTCCCTTTAAAGACAGTTAAAGAAAACGTCCTGCTTTTCTATGCTATCCACCACGACTCTCTCCCAGACCGGTTTCGCCTGCCTTACAGGACTCCTCAGTGAGGCTGTATCGAGTCGTGGTGAATAACATAGGAAACCAGCGTCCTCTTATTAGACAAGTTTCGTTGTCCAGCGGTAGGATATTTAATCCTGCCGTTGATGCCCTACTGAAATTGCATTCAGTAAATACGAGCATCAATTGTAGCGGGATGGCTATGTATGTTAAAGCAAAAGGGAAAAATTCCCCACTGTCTTGGTGTACAATACAAAATATTTTACTCCCTTTAAAGACAGTTAAAAGAAAACGTCCTGCTTTTCTATGCTATCTTTTAACTGTCTTTAAAGGGAGTAAATATTTTGTATTGTACACCAAGACAGTGGGGAATTTTCCTTTTGCTTTAACATACATAGCCATCCCGCTACAATTGATGCTCGTATTACTGAATGCAATTTTAGTAGGGCATCAACGGCAGGATTAAGTATCCTACCGCTGGACAACGAAACTTGTCTAATAAGAGGACGCTGGTTTCCTATGCTATTCACCACGACTCGAAACAGCCTCACTGAGGAGTCCTGTAAGGCAGCGAAACCGGTCTGGGGAGAGAGTCGTGGTGATAGCATAGAAAAGCAGGACGTTTCTTTAACTGTCTTAAGGGAGTAAAATATTTTGTATTGTACATCTTATTACACGCTATTGATTCAGATTTTTTAAACAAATTCAGTGGTAAAAGTTAATTATACTTGATTTGTTTCGGAGATAGTGTTTTTTCAATTTGGCATGGCACTTGTATCTTACTTGACATTAGAGATGAAAAATACGTAAATAAAAAAGTTTGGGGATTCTTACGTAGATTCAGTGGCGTACTTATATTTTTTTATTGAATTTTATTTTTTATAGTTATAACACTAGGTTGTGCTTTTTTAAATCAAACACCCTGTATGTTTTATCACCAATAAAAGGTCTTTATAAAAGTCGTAAAAAATACCACATTTAATATATTTAATTTGTCACAGTTTCGGAAATATAGCCATCGTCAGGAGTTCGATAATGAAGTGGCAGTTTTGAAATAAAATACCATGTATGTTTTATCACCATTATACAGTAAAATGTCTTTGGATTTACCATATTTTAAATTATTTTCTCTAATAGTTTTGGAAATATAAGATTCTAAATTTTAGTGCGTATATCTACGATTTTTTAGATTTAGATGGTCATATGCTATTGTTGATAAAAACAAATGTGAAATTTTGTTAAACCTCTTGAAAATATCTTTATAATGGTAATATAATAAACAGGGTGTTTTATTAAAAACACCCGATGATCGTTATAATTCCGAAACTAATAAAAAAATGGATATATTAAGTGTGGTATTTCTTACAGCTTTTATGGAAACCGTTCAACTAATGATAAAATATTTAGTGTGTTCTATTTAAAAATACGAACTTTGTGGTATAACTTGAGAAATAATGTCAATAAAAAATAAAAATAAAAATAGGCCACTGAATTCTACGTAAAAATCCCTAAAACTTTTCTACTTACATTTTTTTAATTCCAAATATCAAGCGAGTTACAAGTACCTAGCCCACTTGGCAAAATTTGAAAAACTCCTTGTATCTCCAAAAAGTATCAAATTAGATATAATTTTGAGATTATGCAATCAGATTTGTCTTATCCACCTCTTAGCCACCCTGTACAATTAACATTTTTTATTAGGATATTTTTAAGGTAAATAATTTGTTAATTATATGCGGTTCTCACATTTCATTGTAGTATAACTGATTACATAGCACTATTGTTATTTGCTTACAACAATGTTACAACTAAACATGTTTGGGTTTCCTGTTTTCCTAATTCTGTTATCGTACTAAGTGATCTATTTACCTTTTCATAAGGGAAAATTTAGTTGTGCAATCATTTGAAATTTACGATTGGAAGTTAGCTTTTAGAGCATTTTCATAATTAGCCATATTCTACAATACCGTACTGGGTAAGTAAACATACAGGTTGTATCACAGTCAAAGGTACCTTAGACGTTAACGAAAAACGCGACATTGGATTTTTTAAAATTTGGCAACATGGTTAGTTGCTTATGATCTAAAGCTGCATTAAGACTTGCAACAATTCGGCGTGCTGCTCCACGCCGCATACCGCGCTACATAGCGCGGACGTGGACGTGGACGAAATTCACATCGTTTGGGTTTGGCAAATAATTTGCCGGCAAAGAGAATGGAGAAGGGGAGAGAAACAGTTGATTTACCTCCACCAATTATGAAATGGCACACACCTGCGACTTGTTATTGTGCTCAGCGACCAAAAGAGCTCGTCAAAGTTATAGTTTATTCTTGCTTAACGTTGGTAAAAAGGACGTGCTTGGTTAAAAGTATGGATTTATTTATAATTTTTTGTTTCAGTACGCACTTTTTACGTAACATTTTTGTGTCTGAATCAATACTATCAGCCAAATATCTTGCGAACTTTCACCGGTTTGATGGTTAACTTAACACAGCGGGATTACTCATCATGCGCATGAGAGGTTGTTTTTCCGGCTTGCTATTGGCTGTTATAAATGTCAAAACTCTTGACTTTCACATGTTCAATATGGCTAATGTTTTGTGATTGTTGTGGCTGTATACTTGTTTTGTGTTTTATTTGGTTTGCTTTTACGTGTGACCTGTGTTATAGATATAAATTATTGAAACAAAATTTGTGGAAATTTATGGGTTTTTTTATTAAAATTTTTTAAATTATTTACGTTGTTTTTTTTTTGAATAAAAACAAATTAACACTTTATCTAGGATTTATTTATGTAACAAAACATATACATTAATATTTTATATACATCCGTAAAATATATTTAATGAATATCTTGCTGGAGGTAAAAGCACAATGAACCAATAGAGGATTTCTGTGTGCGTCACTCTCTATTTAAAAAATTTGCATGAACTGTAAAAGACAGACAAATGATCAGTTTAAAAAGTATTAATAGTGATATAAATTATACTAAAGCAAAAAAATAAAAAGGCCTAAACACTTAAAAAACTTAATAACTGACCCAGTTAAGGTACAAACCAAGATATAGAGTGTGTCTACTTAAGTTCGTACCATAAGGCAAACTTATTATTAATTTACGAAAAAATTTAACCATTCGATATTAAGTGTTTTCAGTGGTAGGTATATGAAATATCTTAAAAAATATAAATTAATATTAAAAGCAAAGTACACTTATTTTTGTCAATATTAAAAATTTATGGAAAAAAGATGTTTAGGATTAGGATTTTTTTCTGCAATAACGAGCATTTTTGAGCTTCTTTTACAAAAGTATTTTATTTCAAAATAAGTATCCAGTAATGTGGAAACTTAAATTTTCATTGTTAATTAAAACCTACAATCTTATCTGCTTTCTCATACCTACCTAAAAAAACAAGTATGTAGATATCGAATAAAATGGACCAAGCACAGTGGCCTATGGAAACTGAAATCCTACTACGCTTTTCTTAGTATAAGTAGGTAATATTAACTTATAGACTATAATACCTTTCAACTAAATAGGATCAACATAAATCTAAAATTTATTTGGTTGGTAAGTTTGAGCATGCTATTTTCATATATTTCTTAAAATTATACACTTCTTTTACATTTAGTACCATTTTTTATGCTAAATAAGTAATCTCGCAATAAAAGTTTAGTATTCAAGAAATAATTCTATTTAGATTTTTATTTTTAATTCTCATTTCCCTAAAATTTATACCTATACATTTGTCCACATTAACCTATTCCAATCTAAGAAAAAAATAGTCTTCTACTAAATAGATTTTAATACACCATTAGCACTAAATTACCAATATTTAGTCATTAAAATATTAATAAATTTCAGTATAAACCACATTTTACACTTTTTATTAATGTTTTATATATATTTACTCAATAAATCAATGTTTTTGAATATACCGCCGATTTTGACATTGGGAGTGCGTATGCGCATGCCCTGCCATCCCGCAGACCCTTTCTTCAAATTGTGCCACTTTTCGAAACAGTAAACGAAAAAGGTAATAGATTATTTATAAGGGATGAGATGCTTACTACTGGTAAAGAGTTACATTCACCTTAACACGCGTATTAACCCAGTAAATTCACCGAAACAGCCCTTCATGCCCTTGTCGGCGAAATTAAAGAGGCGGTATGGCGGAAAAAAGGTTTACTCTGCGCCTTTTTAGACATTGAAGGGGTTTTTGATAGTACCATTCACAAAAAAGAGAAGAATGATTATTGAATTACTTCAGGCACAAGGTGAGAATATCACATTTAAGGACCAGGATCTTTATCTGGGAGTGACCCTTCACAAAATGTCAGCTGGAATGAACACATCCGAGTATAAACGGAGAAGGTTATAAATAGCCTCTGGGCGTTCCAGATGATGATAGCTAAAAGCTGGAGTCTCAAGCCGACAGTGGTCAATTGGATCTACTCTGCGATTATGATCCCACAGCCTACTTATGCATCGGTCACTTGTCTGGTCCACAGATGGGGCTGAAAATGGGAGTGGGACTGGAGCTAGTGTTTGGAGTGAAAATCCAAGAACGGAGCTAGCCTTCGTCCTTGGAGATCACGTAACAGTAGTTCAAACAGAGGTGTATGTGATCCGGGTTGTGCTAGATATATCTTAGACAAGCAATACAAAAGTAAACACCTGTATATATGCAGTGACTCAAGAACTTTTCCACAACTAATAAGTAGAGTAACAATTAAGTTCAAGCTAGTCAGAGACTGTATAGAGGTACTTAATACATTAGCACAGTCCAATACGGTCAATTTAGTATGGGTACCAGGATACACTGG
>JACEGR010004030.1:0-93940 GCA_014170235.1 Listronotus bonariensis | reverse complement strand
TTCCTAAAGAAAAATGCGATTATGTACATTATAAAAATTTAATAGTTACCACCAAAAATTGCAATTTACAGTTGAACAAGAAACGGAAAATAAAATTAATTTTTAGACCTTACACTCCATCATAAACAATCCAAATTAAAAACGCAGTGGTATACTAAAAAGAAACATGATCTTCTAGATATTTACACTTTAAATCTCAACACCCTTAAGCCAAAAAGAACCGTTGTAATAGGGTAGCTGACAGAGCGATTAAATTATCTGACCCAGAATATAAGAATCAAGCAATTCAAAAGGCAAAAACAGCTTTAAAAATAAACAAATATCCAGAAAAACTAATAAATAATATTTAAAAAAAAGAATTCATAAATTTTATAATACCTCTAATCCAAAATTAAAAAACAACGAAACAAAAAACAACAACTATTTATCAATACCCTATATTCCGAGATTATCCGAAAGACTTCAAAACGTGTTCAAAAACATAATGTTGTTGTTAGTCATAAGGGGCATAATCTTTTAAAATCCAACTTTAGTAAATTAAAATCAAAAATACCATACGACCGAAAAACTCATGTAGTATACCAAATACCTTGTAAAAACTGCGACGGTGTGTATGTGGGGCAAACAAGCCAATATTTAAAAAATAGAATAAATGGACATAAATATAATAAAACAAACAAAACAGCACTAACCAACCATAGCATAGAAAATCAACATTCTTTCGATTTTGAAAAAGTTAAAATTCTAAAAACAGAAAAACACATTAAAAAGCGGGAATTTTATGAAATGATCGAAATCCAAAAAAGCAAAAACGCCGTAAACGCCGAAACAGATACGAAAAACTTAAGTAAAATATACGTTAATCTAATTAAATAATTGAATGTTTTTAAAACCAGAAAAAATCAAAACAAATAAAAAACGAAATTCTTGCTATCTATCCTCTATACAGTAAACAGCTGATAGTATTACCCGCCTTTCAGTCAAAAACTATATTTAAATCACATTAAAATGTAATATGTATTATTTACGTGTGGAAAATCTAAATGTTTTGTTTTTTGTTTTTAAAGTGTGACAGGCTAAGTTTAGACCTCCGCGGGCAGCAGGTTCCACAACCTAGAAACTCTAGGGATAAAAGAACGAACAAAGTGGGAAGTTCGGGGCCTGTCCAGTTGGACCGTATAGGGATGCATACGCGCGGAACCACGAGTTTCTCTGTTGGGAACCGTAAGTGGAGGAACTATACTGGACAATTCTTCAGAGCAGAAGCCATGGAAGTACCTATAAAGCGATAAATCCCCCACAGCCCGACGATGTGCAAGAGGGAAGCCTTTTCTGTAAGTGAAGGATCATTAATGAGACGAATAGCTCTTCTTTGAATAGAATCAAGAATGCTTAGGGTTGTGGGGACGCCATGCCCCAGATATGAGAACAATATTCCAAGGGAGGTCGGATTTGGGACACATATAAAGTGTATAAATTAGAAGGGAAAAATACTTTTTGGCTCGAAAGAGAAATCAAAGCTTTTTGAAGCTGCCGTGGCTATAGGCCTACAATGTGTTTATGCCAGTTAAGGTTACTCTCAAATCTGACGCCCACAAGATAAAGTGTCTTTGCTCTGTAAAACTTGGCCGCTCATAAGTAGAGGATGAGTATTTGATGACTCTTTTTTCGCGACAAGGAACATGATTGTGTTTTTGGATGCATTAAAATGGACGAGATTTTTAGCGCCCCAATCCAATATTAAATTAAAAAAGATCCTGCGAAAAGAGATATCTGCATCGCTCTGCGTTTGTTTTCCAAGTCAGGTTTAGTAATGGGATTAGGAACCTGAAAACTGGAGTGAAGGGGTACTATCGTCGGCGAAACTATGAATGGAGATTAGTTGTGGACGAGAAGAAGGTCGTTGATGTGAAGAAGAGACAATCTGTTGGTGCCAGAACTGAGCCCTGAGGGACTCCAGCATTTACATGATGAAAGCATGAAGAATGGCCGTCCACAATAACTGATATACGACGATCAGATAGATAACTAGAGAGCCAAGTACAGAGTTTAGTTGAAAGACCATAGGAGGAAGTTTATTAAGAAGTGCGGCATGCCAGACCTGGTCAAAAGCTTTGGATATATCAAGAGCAACGATCTGGGACTCACCTAGAAACTCAAGAGACTTATTCCAACAGTGTGATACGAAGGGAAAGAAGATCTGCCGTAGATCTTTTTGTGGCGAGAATCCCATACTGCCTGTCATGCAAGATTTTGTGTTTTTTCTAAGTACTTAAGAATTTGTGAATTAATTAGTTTTACCATTCCCTTTACAAAAGAACTGCAGAAGAATTGAAATTGGTCTATAGTTAGATGGAAGAGAGATTGAGATCCTTTCTTGGGAATAGGTTGAACACGTGCAGCTTTCCAGCTTTCGGAAGATACCTGTGTCGTAAGAAATTCGAAGAGCCGAGTTAAGATTGGTGCAAGTTCCTGGAGCACATTTTTTAAAACGATTGCTGGTATGCCAGCCAGCCAGGAGCCGGGGTTTCTGCCGAGGTGATAAGGGAAAGAAAGGATACGCTTAATGTGTTTTACCTTAAAAAAATAATATCGGGCATTTTACGAGGAACTATGGGGTAACCGCTGGAGTGGATGATTAACGGGAGGGTCAAGGGTTGAATTGGCAGCAAATTGTTTAGCAAATAGTTCTGCCTTTCGCTTTAGCAGTAGAAACAATTTCATCTTCCGAAGCTGGTGGACAGAACTGGAACGGCAGTACCAACTCTATGTTTCACGCAAAGGATCAAGAAAGATTTTGCTGCCATTTGAGCAAGAAGAACTTTGTTTTAATACGATTGTCAGAGAGTTCTTTGGCTTCAGAAATTGTTTGATTGTAGTGACGTTTCTTGCTACAATGCTGAGAAACACTGTCGGTTTTTCTGGACTAGGATCCTGCAGAAACTTCTTGTGAGCCTGAACTTTTAAAATTCTAGCTTTTATCACAAGATTTGGAAAACAGGGTTTGTTATTGGATTGTTTGGGGTTCTTGATGGTGTGTGAGGTATAGGTTTTCCATGCCCAATTGAATTGATTCCCTCCAGTTGATTGATTTCGAAACTACTAAAGATACTTTTGTTTAAATTTTGGCCCTACACTTTTTTTGTAAAATTACACGTTGATTATATGTAGCCACAGTCATATGTGTAAAATTACCTCTTTTAGGTATTTTTAGGTGTAGATTAAAAATATATATTTATGAAAAATAAATCAAAATGTATTATAAAGGTTCAAAACCAACATAACTGTTTTAATTTCAAATTTAATTTGAACATCGCATAAATGCAAAAATAATTTTGAGAAATTAAACAATCATGTACTAAAAATTATGTATTAATTGTTTTACAAATAAATGAGTAATTAAAATATATTAGAGAGATTAAGAAACCTTTTTTTGTAATTTAACGTAGCTTAAACAAACATTCATCCATAAAATGTGTAGTAAGAGAAAATGCCTCTTGTAACAAAAAATAACCAACAGTCAAAGTTTAAAGCACAGACCACACATGCACCGGTAAATGACCAGTGCAAATTAGGATGACAGACGCTAAACAGGTGTAAGTCAAAAATATATATTTATAAAAAATAAATTAAAATTTAATATTAAGGTCCAAAACCAACATAACCGTTATAATTTCAAATTTAATTTGAACATTGCATAAACGCAAAATAATTTTTGAAAAATAGCTTTAACAATTAATTATAAAAATGTGTAGTAACAGAAAAATGCGTCTTATAACAAAAAATAACAAATAATAAAGTTTGAACAAGACCACACACGCACCGTTAATTACCAATGCAAATTAGGATGACAGGCGCTAAATAAATGTAACAAAATCTTTAACAATTATTATAAAAATGTAAGTAGATTACATTCGAATATACTGTGTAAGGATTTCGCGGCCATCTCTACTAAACTTAAGTTTTTAGGGCTTTTTGGCCGTCGTTGTAGATTTTGTATTCTTGACGTTTCGCCAACGCGAGTTGCATCCTCAAGTTTCTGTAGACTTCTTGCATTACTACTGTGTCCCGACGCGGACGCAGCGAGTATTATAGGCATCTTGGGCGGGCGGGACCTGTTCCGGGTTGGTCGTTGCGCAGTTGCTGTTCCTGCCGTGGTGCTATTATTGTGGTTTTGAGAATTGGTAATCGCACGTTTTATTGATCTCTCTCATTGATTTCTTCTGTTTTTGTTGAGAAGTTGTTGGTATGTTAGTGTATCTCTATGGCTTCCTGTACAATCTGGCATGTAGGATGAGGTATTAGCAAGAACCCGGATATTTTCTAAATCTACATCGACGGCTCGAATAGCCCAAAACTTAAGTTTAAATATTACATTCGGTTTGAAAATTTTAAACTTTCGTGGAACTTTATGAGTAGTAAATTTATTTAATAAATTGTAGTATTTAAATTTATATAGTATTTTTACATTACTTTCAGGTGCCGCTCAAAACGCTATTATTTTAATAAATTAAAAGCTAAATTGACCGCTTACTGCGGTAAATAGCTCTGCCAATTTTAATAAAATTCGTGTGAGACTATTTAAAAGGATATTAGTAATAACAGATTTTTTCTCCAGTTTAATGTCCTGTATCTTAAAAATGCATTTCTGGGCCAATGTTTACATTTAATTTACTGGCAATAAGCCAACACCTTCAAATGGCAAGGCATTGGCAAAAAGTAAGGTATCAAAAAGCATAATGAAAGTGGCGAACTGGCCGTTATTGTGGCCACGTAAGCCGTAGATAATGCGATGGCATCCGTCATTAATAAGTTATGATGAGAAAATGCGTTTAGGATGATGGCATCCATCATTAATAATGTTATTCCAAAAATGCGTTAGATGATGGCATCCATCATTAATAAGTTATTTGCAAAAAGATAACAAAAAGACACGAAAGTGGGCAATTGGCCGTTATTGGGCCAACGTGTTGCAGATACTGTGATGGCATCTATCATTAATAAGTTATGATGAAAAAATGCGATTTAGGATAAGTGGCATTTATCATTAAATAAGTATTGTAAGCTTTATAGTTGAATGTCTCAAGGGTTAAATAACATATTTAGAATTTTGTAATCGAAAAAAATGAGAAAAACAGGTAGGAAAACTTTATCATTAAAAAATTACATAATATAAATTTTTATACCGTAACAATAAACCATAAAAAAAAAGGTATATAAACTAAAATTAAAAAAAAAAGATAGTAAATCAAAAGAAAACACTTTAAAATAGTAAGTATTCAATGGACACTTACACTCAATTTTCAGATCCAAAAATAGGGAGAAATATTTTAAAGGAGTTAAATGTCAAAAAACTATTAAATATATGTAATATTTTTTATTAACACGTCTTTAAAACTTTTAATAAGGCAACTACCTACCTAATTTCATATTATGTTTTAAGTAACTACAAACTTAAAAGGTTTTAAACAAAATGTTTACAGCTCCTAACAGTCTACACGAATAACTCGCCTCCTCGACTAGCCATCACCAATTAATCACACAACACACACTAATTGGTAATGCATACACTTAATTATGTCTATTAAAAAACTCTTTTCTTAAAAAAAAATAAAAACTAGAAAACCACGTAGAAAACAATTGCATAAAGCGGTTAAAAAAAAAGTAATTTTCTTCATCTGTCAAAATCGTCAAATCTTGTATTTCGGCATCCAACATACAAATATTTTGTGAAAAGTTGTTTTCTTATCAAGCAGAACTTTTATGAAGAGGCACTTTTTTCGTAAACTTATTAATTAAAGACAATTTTGACGTAAGAAGACACGCTGTATAAAAATCTCTCATTTTAGACAAACAAGCGGTATAATTATAATTAGTCGAGGTATCGGCGCAAATTTGCATGATTTTCAGCTCTAAGTAACTTTTAATTTAAGAGTATCACGCAGTGATTAGAATATATCGATTTTCAATTTGCAAAAATTAAAATATTAGCGGAACCACGTGGCAAATAAGGACGTGTTAGTGGCATTTTTATTTTATCTTAAAATATCTTTAAAAAATTCAGAGCAAATAAAAAATTTAACTTTTAAACATAAAAATAAGTAATTAGGTTTTTACAAAATTGCTTGTAGTCCCTGGGCCAGTTATAAAATAAACTTTATAATAAGAACACTTTTAAAAGTTTCTTAGGAAGGTCCTACCACGAATACTCATACCACCATATAGGGAAGGGAAGATGTCAAATCGGGTGCCTGGGCGAACGAGTTACTTTTTTTTTATCAAAAGTTTATCACAATGTTCTACATGCAATTTTTAACCATTGTGTCAAAATCGTAAGGGTTACAGTCACGTAACCTGCCCAGTCCGATACCTGAAACATGTGTCTTACGTTTTTATAAATATAACCCTTGCCATTTTTGGCAAAATGTTTAAAAATTACATGTAAAACATAGTGGCACACTTGTTCGACAAAAAAGTAATGCGTTCGCTCAGTCCGACACCCGAAACCTTGGACATTAAACAGGCTGTTAAGTTAAAGCGCCGCTTTTATTTAGGGCGGTATGAAACATTCGACTTAGACTCGTTAAAAGGAACCTCTTCCTAGGAAGGTTTTAAAAGTCAATATTATCATGAAGTTAATTTTTTTTATTAAATTTTATTTTCCACGAAAACATAACATACAAAAATCAAATTTACTGTTGTCTATAAATTATTACGAACATAAAATGTTTTTGACACTTATTACCGACCTACTATTTTAAATAACTATGTTTTTTGTAAATTTATTTTATTACTTATTCAACAATTTATTAATAATCTTTTAATACATACATATTTTTAAAACTTTAAGCCTTTGATTGCAGCTTATGTGGTATGAAAATGGAAGATATAATAAAATAATTTAAAAATATTATTATGTTCAACAAGTCTTGAAAATACTCTTTGCACATAAGTATGACGTTTGTGCACAAGCCCTAGGCAGTGCTACAAGTCATACGAGTGTGCAAAGAGTCAGTTTAAACGTGTTGCACACGATACTCTCTCCAACAGCAGAAAATGAGGAAGAATATGTGATTTTATTTTAGTATTTTTATTTTTTTAAATTTTGACCAAACTTATTTTCATGGCTATAATGGCCATCCTGTATCAGAGCCAATAATACAATAAGATTTTAGCTATTCACCAATAAACAATGAATAGAGACAACAGTAACAATAAGAACAATTGCTCTAAAACAATAACTCGACAAACAGGGTAATAACGACAAATACTATTTTATAATGATATTAAATTATGTTACAGATACGGTAACAGGTATTAACGTCAAGCATTTGTTTGCAAGGCCTACTTAAAATAACTCTAAAAAAATGAAAAAATGCAATTTTTCTTTTAACTAAAAATTAAAATGTGACATGTGATACATCGTTGAATTTCGTAATAAAAAATGGGATCAGATACAGGGTTACTTTTTTTCGAGCCATATAAAAAATAAAGTTGATGATGGTTTCTTGAAAACGAAACGTCGGGTATAAAATCTAAAAATACCATCATGTAGTAGCTAAAAGTGCCAATGAAAAGTGTTATTAGTTTTTTATATCTCTTTAAATAAAGTCAGAAAAAAAAATAATAAAATCGATATAGTCAAATTTTGGTTTTTGCCAAATATCTCAGCAGGCCATGAAAATTTTCAAGTTTTTAAACGGCATGTAAATAAGCTTTAAAAACACAACTTTTCCTAATTTAACCTAAGCTGTATCTCCAATAGGTACTGAGATTCCCATGCTTAGGATCCTTATCTTGGACACACTGTATACTGGGTTTGACACCAGAAACAGCTGTTATGTTCTGTTTCTCTAAAAAAGCCTCAACACTTTTTAAAAATTTGTAAACATTATTAAGTCATAGTACGACTAAAATATTTTGACAGTTCTATTACTTACGGTTATACTAATAAGATTTTTAAATTTCACTCTACCGTTGTATATATGGTTATATGCTAATATAAGGATTGGAAAATATGTGGTTACTATGTGTACCCTTAATATTTGACATCCTGTATACAGGGTGTTGCAAATTCGGGAAACACCATTAGATTCTCGAAAACAGTAAAAGATACAGGGTTGGTAAAACTGGGAAGAGTTGAGCATTTTTATGCATAACAATATTCCATTTGCAAAAATTTGCAGCCAGTACTCAGAGTTATCTGGAAAAAAAAAACAGAAATTTTGCGAAATAGTTTTTGTTTTCTTTAGTTAATCTTTAGGAGATATTTTAAAACAGACGACACATTATTATTGCCACTTTTTCTGTTTTGTAAACTGATGACATTAAATTTAAGATCCCACCTTTCGTTTGTAAGCCACCATCATTACTTTTTTTTTAATAGGAGAAACGTTAGGTTTTAAATTAATTAAACTTGTATTTTAATATTAAATTCATCGATATATCACACTTTACATTTATGCGACGTTTCGACAAAAACCGTCATTTACTGTTTCACCATTATACACGTATTTTCACCATATTGTCATTCTGAAGCGAAACGTGTCAATTTTCGGCGCCGGAAGTGTAGTCACAGGTCTCCAGGACTATTTAGATAGCAAAATGACCAGGTTAGTGTTATTTGTTGTTGCAATCGCAAAAAAGCATTTTTTAAGACACTTAAATACAGGGGGTCCCATTAAAAAACTTTCTAGTCATGACAATATTTCAAAAATTTAAATGTCGACATAAGGTTTAAGTACGCCACTGAATTTTTAGAAAAATTATATTACTTTTGTATTAAAAGTTTATTTTAATCTTCATAAATAATCGAGTAATAGGACATATTAAGATCGGCAAATTTTTAGAATCATCCTATTGGTAGGGGAGCCCAAAAGGAGATTTCCGAATTTACTACAGCGCATCAGAAAAATATACCGGAGGATACCTTGTACCCAATTAAATACCTCCACCAAATATGAGAGCCGCGTATACAGGGGCGATCGTAAAAAACAAAAAGATATTCATCAGAAATTGTCGTGCGCGTGTATATTCCACTAATCTGACAACTTAAGAGTGACGTAAAGAACGCGGAGGGCTACAAAGTTGTAAAAAAACGTGATTTTGACATGCTCGAGCGTGGTTATTTTTTTTTTACTTTAAAGAAAATAATTCAGAGATAACTAAAAATATATAATTTAATACGATTTGAGTCGACAAGCCGAAATAGTTAAAATATTGTTTTGTCACACTTAAAAGTCTATAGCCGCTTAACGCCCCGATAAAAAGGTGTACAATATATATATTTTTTCTTCCTATCTTCTATGCTTTTCAACCCAATAGGTCTCTATGACGCTCGAGTAACTGCAAATTTAGCATCTTAGGCTCCTTTATTATATATCTTCAAAACCCATCGGATTAGCGTGGATTTATTTGCACCATTTGTTTTTCTTCGCTCTTTTGAGGTCATCCCACCCAGGTCCGATGACCGTCCCCCTAAGTGGTGCACTGCAGCCTGAAGGCTTATTGTACCTTGACCCCTACTCCTTCCCATTAACACACCATTCATTCCATAACTTAGATGTTTGCTGCTTGGTCAGTTCGTTCACCCCCGAGCAGAACACCGCGTGCCGTTGCCCAAAACCGACAACGCCGGTCACCCATTCAAGTTATCGTCGCGCACTTCACTGCTTAACTTTGGAGATCTCTCTCTGTCTCTCTTGGAGATCGACGCTGCTGATACAACCGGAGCAGCTACAAGCGCGCCTAAACTAAACACTTAAAAAGCGATCAGGACACGTATTTTAGTTTTTTGTATCTCTTAGCCTGTACCCTATAGTTTTAACCAAAAAACACCCTGTAAATTAAACGTTAATTTAATTAAGGGTTAAATGTACAACAAAAACATTATTATACCATTACCCAAACAATAGCAATAGTACTTTTGTTTTGAGTTAACGGGTGCATCTTAGCCATATTCTCATCCACTCTAATATAATATAACACAATTCTTAAATACAACAATACACGTATTTCCAACTTATCGTTATCCTGAAGCGAAACGTGTTAATTTCCGGCGCCGGAAGTGTAGTCACAGGTCTCCAGGACTATTAAGATAGCAAAATGGCCAGGTTAAATCGGCCATTGCCTTAATAATGTTATCTTTAAATGTGTTAAGACACCCTAACCGCGAAAATTTGCGTTTTGAGTTTTTGTTATTGCATATTTGGTCTTTTGTGGTGTTTAAAATACGACCGAAAAGTAAAAATATTAAAATCTTTTAAAATTCATTTTTAATTTTCTTTTTTTTTCTTTTTACTGTGTACAGGGTGGCGCGTTATCGTTGATCTTGCAGGATATAGGGAAACCTAAAGGAGATAGAACAAGTCTTATGGTACAATCTCAATTATTTTGTAAAACAAATTCAGTGGTGAAAGCAAATCATGGCGTACTTAATTCGTTTTGAAGATACAGAGTGTTTTTTAAGGTTTGTCAATTTGGCAAGGCTACTAGCTTAATATTATAGATAGGAAAAAATGCAAATAGAAAAGCTTTAGGAATTTTTATGTACAATTTAGTGGCGTACCTACGTTTTTTCATTTACTTTCATTTAAAAGTTGTAACATAATATCTATCAGTGTATTCCGGTTTAAAATAATTAAAATTTTCTTCTTCACATTTTTGGCTCTCTCTGTATTTGAAATATATTTTTTGACGGTCGGATACTTCCTAAAACTTGTGTATTTAAAGTTTCTTTCCACCTTGTATAATAAACGAAATAGGCTCAGTCTAAATAAACGGACCAACTCTATACAACCCACTTCAAGCATTTGAGTTATGGACTGAAAAGAAATAACTGACAAAATCCTGACACCTGGCTCACGGTCTATACCAATCTACTGTACTCTCTTGTCCGTGATAAAAACTATTAGATTTTATCGTTTAGCTAACCAACCAAGCTCTATAAGCAAAAACCTGCTATTATTTTGTTTTTCCCAAATGTAAGAAACTCTGTAAGCTCCGGCCTACCATTTCTTAAATCCTTGTTACAAAAGTTTCGTAACAAAAACCACGAACCTAATCTGTTTAAATAATAATCCTTTTGGTAAGACCGGACATATTTTTCCTGGCTTTGTACGGAAGCAAAACTGCTGTGAGACGCTAACTCGTTTTTGCACTCTTTTGTTGGACATTTAATCCGGATTTATCAGGCTTTTTATATTTTTCCTTGTTTTAAATTATAATATGCATTATTTTGGGCTTATGTACTAATCCTGTTTTTGTTCTGTTAATACCTCATTTATTTTACAGGGTGTATCTAAATTGCTGTACAAAATGCTACCATCAAATTCTTTGGACCAAAATACAACGATTAAACGCAATTTACCTTTGTCGTGAATAGTTGATCGTTTGCAGAGATACAGGTGTCAAAGTTTTTTTTTACTTTATTTTTATTTATTTAAAGAAATTTGTCCACAAAATTCAGTATTAAAAGGTTTTTCAAAGTGAATAATCGCAATATGCTAATGTCTATGTCGTAAAATGTGTAGGGAGCCACCAGAGTTGGGTCGTATTTGAATAGTCAGTATTCAGAATACATTTTGCCAGTATTCGAATAAATTATTGTGTTTGGTATTCAAAATTCTGCAAAATACTTTTTTTGGTTAGTATTTGGGATTCTGTATTCGAAGTATTTAATGAATATTTTTTTTTTAATTATCTCGAATACCGCTGGTTTACCGCCAGTATTCGAATGCCGAAATGTGGATAGCAGTATTCGAATACCATAAGTCTCATGAGGAGGGGACATGTTTTTTTTTGCTTTTCAAAATTTGGAAGACTGGTGAAAATAATTAAGGCGTTTAATCGTTTATATTTTAAAATTGTAGGGTAAAAACAGAAACAGAAGTGAGGACCTTTTGTTTTTCATTTTAACTCAATAAATATCGCTATGAGCAACAGTTTTTAGATACTTTTAATTAACCCATTAACAGCGAAATTTATTTTTTGACAAAAAGTGTTTATTTGTTACAGTTCTATTTTCTAATAAGATTTAATAGATGTTTTGTAAAACTTTACAAAGAAAAGTTCTTTTTAAACAGGTGTTGCCATATGGCAACGCTAGCCAGATATAGGGTCAATTTTTTTTATTTGATATAAAATATAAATTTTAATTTTAAACAAGTACTTTAGTAATTTTTTTAAATACTTATACAATTTATAAAGAGCCTTTTCTAAATATTTTCTTCGTTTCTTTTCGGGGTTGAGATTCAGTATTTGGTCTCTACCGTCATACCTAATATTATCGTGGTGTAGAGTTACGCTTAAATGGGAAGTTGTTGGCCTACGTGCTCTTTTTGTGCATTTCTATATCTAGTCAAAGGGTTTGCACAAACCTTTTTGCATATTCCAATTATAAAATATTAAAATGAGGTCTTAAAATCCGATGTAGTGTTGGAAAATCGCTTTTTCTTAGTACCATATATCCAGGTAATTTTGTTCTTACGAGGTCTCGTAAATTTGTATACAATTTATGCTTGATTAGATAGCTTTTCACTGACACCTTGTTTTTAGTTACCATCTCTTTTATCATAGTCAGATAATATCATTTTCATTTCTGAACGTACTTGTGTCTATTCAGGTTATCTACTAAGACGCTATTATTTTTTTTGTTTGACCGCCGAACAGTGCGGACGTGCGTAGAGGACTACAAAGTTCTTCCCGGAGTGGCGGCTAGAGGTGTCATACGAACGTTTTTCACCTTCGGGAATCAAGGAAAGATTCACGCTAAATTGACGTGCATCTTTCTTCTGGATCTAAGCGCTGTGAGCGAAGATTCCTATAAGCTGATGGTATCTTGTTTGGTGGTGAACACGAGGTATTTCTCAAATGGCGGGAAATAGATGGGCGTGCCATGGGAACTGTCAGTAGTGAAAGTGAAGGTTATACGTAACACCAGTAGCAGATCTTGGTTTGACAGTCGACAATTTATGCATTGCATCGATTGTGGAATTATTTGTTTTCTTTTTTGGAATTTCTGGGAGCTACGAGCTCGATTATCCAGATTTTCCGCCGACGAAGCCCTGGAAAGCATAGACCGGAAGGGGAGAGTGGTGGATTGGACCTGAAGGACCAACACCAAGAAAAAAATAGAAATAGAAATAGAATACTAAGGCGCTATCATCCCTGAGTCATGAATCTTCATTTGTGACAACATTTGCTTTAGGTGGCTCAATATAGATTTTCTCATAATCAATTTCGCCATTTTAAACCATGATTAACGTATTTTCTAACGTAAAACCTCGTATAGAAACAAAAACAAAATACACACACATTTGCACCCATAGACGGCTAGTGTTGCCATATGGTAACATCTAATTATCAGAGCTAGTTTTACGAGACTAATAAATCTTTTTGCATAATATATGATTACCTTAAAATACATCCTTTTAATAAATTTACTTAAGAATTATTAATTTCAGTTATTACCTTATCATTGTTTTTATAATTATTTCAAAGCAAAGCTCATACCTGTTACAAAATGGAAAAGGATAATTTTTAATCACGTGTACAAAAAAGTAAGAACTTCAACCAAAAATAATATAATAGGGTTAGATCAAGATCTTTTCTAAAAGCAGAAAACCGATGTTTGGTTTATGTATACGAAAGTGACTGTTGGATAAACCTACTAGAACTAGTTATTGCTACTCTTGCCGTATGGCAACGCTAGCCGTTAATGGGTTGAAAATTTCATTTCATAACAAAGTTTGCCATTCACGCGTTATTTAAGCCACCTGGTAGTGTCCAGAAGGTCTTTGCAAAACTCTTTTGAACCACTCTGTATTTAACTTTTACATGAAAATTCCTATTATTTGGACATATTTTACCTAGAAAAGGTAAATGTATTAAAAAGATCTTTAAAAGAGCTTTAAGAAAATACCATATTAGGTACATCTAACTTAATTACTTTTGGAAATATGGCCATCCAAATCAGGTATTTAGGTAATTTTAAAACTACCGCCATTTTGTAGTAGTTAAAGATATTGACTTTATATTCTAGGCTTGTAAAGTACCTGTCAGGAGCTATAAAATGATGTGCCACAAGACCCCCTTTCTTTTTATTTTTTTCGCAATATGACGCCCAGCTGTCACCTTGACATTTAGAGCTGTCATTGATATGTAAAAAATTACAGACCTTATAACGAACGGTTCAGAAGTTAGAAGGGGACGACGGACTTTAGGACCTCACTGTACATACTGCCGAGCAAGCAGTTTTGGTACATTGGCGAATAATAGAAAAACAAAACAAGAAGTATTAGTCACGCATGTTTACATGCGGGTATTTAGTTAGATTGTCTCTTTTCCTCACATTGCCTATGTGATATGTTATTTAGCTCAACCGGTATGAGAGAATGATTTGGTCTAGCCTTTTTAATAAACCATCACAGAGCTATTAAATACTAAACTTAAAAAAACAAACTCATCCATGTTAATCATATAAGGAATTAAAATGTATCATGCGACTGTGGCTTTTATAGGTTTTTGTTTTCATTATTTTAAACAATATTTTTGATATAAATATGAAAAATATCTAATTTTTATTAGTCTAGAAAACATATTATTTCCATATATCTTTTTAATAGTCTCAACAGTTCATTCCTAAATAACTACGTAAAACAAGTAACCAAACAAAGCAACAGATGGATCGGTAAACAGAAAAAGTAAATATTCTTTAGCTTTTGAAATAGAGCTAAATTGGACTATCGATTATTTTTATACTGGGTAAATCCTAAAGGTCAGACTTTGAACCTTTTTTGTAGATAATTTAAATTTAGCTTGCAAGATTGTTAAAAAGCTCTTATAGGCATAATTTTGAACGTTGTTTAAAGTGTAAGACATGGTACGTAAAATATAGTAAAAGTTAATAAAAAACCTAAAAATATTGCATATTATTTGTAATAAAAAACACACGTTTCCATTTAAAAAAAAAATAAGGTTCTGGTCGTTGCTTATTCTTAGGCCAACCATAAAAAAACCGCAGCCAAAAGTACAGATCAATGTGTATAAGCGTTTTTACCAAAAACAGTTGATTAAATTTAAAATAAGTGGTCTTTAACAAGCGACCTCGCTCCTAGTGACTGTGACTACATTACACATTTACAGATATTATCAACCCGTCTTTAGATATCTTTTAAATAAACTTACCCTTTTGGTTTTCAAGCTCCTTAAGATCTTCTCAATAACCGGTAAGGTTGTCAATGCTTGTTTTAGTCTCTGATTTCTAAGAATAACAAAAAATATTGCTGATGTTAGGACTAAGATTATTACTGTAAGTATTCCGATAACTCGAAGCCAATGTAGCTTTTTGGTTCTGGATTCCTGATTGGAGATTGGTTTTTGATGAGGCGGTGTGGTATCTTTAGAAGAGATGATGTTTCTAAAAAACAATAAAAAGCAATATTGAAGTTAGATGATTAGAATGATTAATATTTAGGTGTTTTTTTATGTTTTTTTTTTTTGGGTTTAATATTTTTAAAGTCAGGTATACATTTTTTCACTGATTTAAAATAAATTACTTAAACATAATTACCATGTATCAAACTTAAACTCAAAACCTTTTTTCTTCATTTATTATATTACAAGATCTATAAAGTTAATCAATTAAAATATACAACACATTTAAGGCAAGCTTTACTTGAAAAATAGTTAAATGTACACAGGATGTTCCATTTAAGAGAAAAACAGCATATATTTTTATCTTTACCATATTTTTTAAATAAATTCAACATAGCTAATCGATTGTATTTAGTCGAAAATTTGAAAATCGTATTAAAAGAACAATCGCATAAATACAAAATAAATACGACAGCAATGTTGTAATTTTCTAAATGGAACAGCATATTTATAATTATATTTTTAAATTCGTTGCTCAATTTTAAGTTATTTTTTTTATTAAAGGTACTATTATTTGTCTTAAACTGTTTTATGGGCATCGACGCCTAAAGAGTCATATTTCTGGCTAATATTATTTAATTAAATAAATATATCAATACTACAATACAATGATCCGTGAGCAAGCCAGATTCTCGTGACCAATCTTCTCTCAGTCCATAACCTCGTAAAATGCTCAAGAGGGTTGTATATGGATTGTTGTGGAGCGTCCGCGGCGGCGCTAATGGTGGAATTATACAGCGCGCACCAAAGAAACGATTCATATTAAACTTCTGTTTTATTTGTTAAATGGAACACCCTGTATATTAGCTTAGTTTTAGAATATAGAAATTCTATCAGCGATACCTATAACAAAATGTAAGGTTTGTAAAGATACTTGGGATTTTTGAAAATTCTTCTTACTTTACTTACGCTTGATTTCTGTATATTATGTTAGATTGCTATAATATTAACTGTACCATCATCTTCATTTGAGTTTAAAAAAACAAAAAACACGCTTATATAACCAACCAAAAATTAGAAAATATTCATTAAAATATTGTCATTTCATAGTGAAAAGCGTGGGTGCATTTTACTATTTTTTCATAACTTTTCCATCATAGATATTTGCAAATATAATAATTATAACATTTAATATATTTATCACCCCACGCTTTATACTATGAAATGACAATATTTTTTTTAATGAAAAATTATTTTCTAATTTTTAGTTCGGTTGCATATAAAAGCGTGTTTTTTAGTTTTTTTAAACTATTAATTATTTTTCATTTTTTAGTTTCTGCTACTCTTGACAAAATGGCGAAAAATTTTTAATGAACAAGAGTGGCAAATTTTAAAATTTTTTCCAACAGATTGCAACTCACTAAAAAATTTCTTCTTCATTAAGTAGCAAAGTTTGAAATTTTGCCAACAGATGGCAATCCAGGCAATGTTTGGACTGCTGCCAATATATTGCAACCCACTAAAAAATTTCTTCTTCATTTAATAGCAGAGTTTGAAATGTTGCCAACAGATGGCAACCTAGGTGTTGTTTTTATAATATAATGGAATTCTTTTTTCCTGGCGATCCAAAAAAGATAACGGGATACTGTTTGCAGATTATTGCATTGTCATGTTTCCTTAATACGTGCAAAGTTTCAAAGAAATCGAATAGCTGGAAGTTGGTTAAGAATTAGCTCAAAGATTCCGTTACATAGCCAGATAGTTACAACCCAAGTTAATAAAAGCGTGTTACGGCATTTATTAACTGTTATTGTTCATAAAATTGAACACCAATGGTGCAACTAACCCAATGTGTGTAAAGAACTTGATTAATTTTTATTGTTCATAAAAATTGAAACACCCAATGGTGCAACTAACCAAATTGTGTAAAAACTAAAAAATTTCTTCTTCATTTAATAGCAAAGTTTGAAATGTTGCCAACAGATGGCAACCTAGGTGTTGTTTTTAGAGAATATAATGGGACTTTTTTTCCTGGCGATCCAAAAAAGATAACGGGATACTGTTTGCAGATTGCTTGCATTGTCATGTTTCCTTAATACGTGTGCAAAGTTTCAAAGAAATCGAACAGCTGGAAGTTGGTTAAAATTAGGCTCTAAAGATTCCGTTACATAGGCAGCCAGATGGATAGATAGTTACAAAAATCCCAAATATCTTTAAAACTTTTTAGTTTTGGTATACGGATTACTGATAAAACTTACATTATTTTTACTGCTTCAATCCAAAAAATGAAATAATATACAGGGTGATCCATTAAAAAAACAGAAGTTTAATTTTGATCTTTTTTCTGGTTAGTACAACTGTACAACTTCACATCCTTTTTCTGGTTAGTACAACTGTACAACTCCACTATCGGAGACGCAGCTGACGCTCACAACAATTCATGTACAACCCTTTTAAAGCATTTTACGAGTTATGGACTGGTAGGAAATAACTGACAAATTTTGCATCTAGCTTACGGTCTAAAAGGTGATATAGGTGATTACCTAATACTTCAAAGTCATTAATTTTTTTACCTTTTTGTGAATTTTATTACCAGTTTGTTTAAATAAATTATTCGTTAGATAAAAACTACAGATAGTAAAGCTATATTACAAGTGTGGAAAAAATGCCAATGAAGCAAAAAAGTGACATTGATAATTTTCAAAGAAACAAAAATACTTTAAAGTATTAGGGAATCATCAAATCAAAATGTGACCTTTTAAGTGTTATTAACTTAAAAACAGCAAGAGATTAACATGTTGTACCCTTAATAAAAAACACTTAGAGTTGACCTGGAATTAAAAAAAAAAAAATAATTATAAATATGCTGTTTCATTTAAAAATACAACAATAATGGTGTAAATCTTTTGTTTTTTTGTTTTTAATGAAAATGTTTTTTTAATTCTCTGAGCTAAAATACGTCGATTTTTGATTTTTTTTTTAAATATGAGGAAAGTCAAAAAATATGCCATTTTTCCTTCTAAATGGAATACCCTGTACAATAACTTAATAAAAACACGAGACTGCAAAGCGGTCAAGTGTTTTTATTTTAAAATCAAAAACTCGAGACCACAAATTATTGTGTATGAAACTATTTGCCAAGCCATTCTTGAAAAAAAAATTGATTCTTTAATCGATTTAAATTTGTAAGTTGAGTGGCATACGCCTGTATTATTTTATTAAAAGCTCACATTAAAGCCACCAACACATAATTTAATTGTTATTAAAGTTTGGCACATCACATTACATTAAGTTTTGATGAATAAATTTATTCGTATATAATTATCATAGGAGAGAAAATTTTACCGGCAAATATTTTGATTGTACAAAAATGTGTTGCTTGGCAGTTTTGTAAATTTACAATACCTCTAGCTATTAGGCGAGCGGTATTGAATAAATAAATAAAAAAATGATGAAAAAGCAACAAACCTAAATAAAAGAAGAGATATTTTGCCTATATTTTTTTCTTAAATGAATCAACAAGACTATTTCACGAGAAAATCAAGCCAAACTTTTAAAGATAATTCTTGTCAAAGTAACAAAAGTATTTTTACTTTTTACTTTAACCTATCTAAGTATTGTAGTATATAATATCATAGAAGAGAAAATTTTGCTGGAAAAATATTTCAATCGTATGAAAGTATGTTGCTTGGCAATTTTGTCAATGACATTAATAACAATACCACGAGCTATCAGGCAAAATAAAACACAATGGAAGTCCAAGAAAGTAGTATTATTGAAAGCATCAGGAATGTTATGTTTTCAATAAAATACTACCCATATAACATTTTTGCCGGCGTTGTACATTTAATTTACTGGCATTGCCAACACTCTTTAATGGCAAGGCATTGGCAAAAAGGTATCAAAAAGACGCAAAAGTGTGCAATTGGTCGTTATTAGGCCACGTGTTGCAGATAAAGTGATGCCATCCGTCATTAATAAGTTATTGGCAAAAAAATGCGTTTTAGATGATGGCATCCATCATTAATATGTTATTGGCAAAAAGATAACAAAAATACACGAAAGTGGGCAAATGCAGATACTCCCAAGCAGCAAGCTGACGTCTTATTGACGAAAACTGTCGCATATACTTTTTTTTTTAAAGCTAAAATGATGCGATATTTTATTTAAAAATTAAAATAGGAAAAACTCCTTACTGCATGCAATTTCCTTGCAATGCAAAGTGCCATCTCTCGGAACATTGTCCAACTTGGAGATGCAGATTTTTACACTAGCCGAAGATATTTGTTTCAAAGCTAAGTGAGATCACCTACCGCAGACCGCTCTCGAATTATTTTTGTCTAATGGGTACGGTTTAGACGATAAAAAGCGAAGATATTGCAGAAACGCAGTAGTTTATTGTCCATTACGCCATCTATCGGTATATCAAAAAAACTATTCAATATATATAATATTTTTATTAACACGTCTTTAAACTTTTAATAAAGTTTTAAACAAAATGTTTACAGCTCCTAACAGTCTACTTGAATATCTTGCCTTCTCGACTAGCCATCACCAATTAATTACACAACACACACTTATTAGGTAATGAATACATTTAATTACTTCTATTAAAAAACTCTTTTCTTTAAAAAAGAAACTAAAAAGCTAGAAAACCACGTAGGAAACAAATGCACAAAGCGGTCACCTTCGGTCGGAATTAACGTAGCTAATTTTACCATCATTTTATTTTTATTCGCTCCAAAATACATAATAAATATTTTGTTTGACCTAATTTTTAATTTGCGTGATTTTTAACAATAAAATGTTATGAAAAGGCCATTTCCTTTAAATTATGTAAAAAAACATAAAATAATGTTGTTTAGTCGCCATTATAAATAAAACAGATCAAAAAAATGGCTTTAATGTTAGTTAAATACCAATGTTAATAATATGGTTTAAAAAGTATGAATATGCGTTAAAGGTTTACCTTCAAAAATCCAATATTTATTTGCCTGCAAAACGCGTGCTTTAATTAATCAGGATTGGTATGCCGCCATTTTTGTATGCTTGCCGGCAATTCGCCTGCATGTAAAATTTATTGGCAATTAAGTGTTTATTAAGGGTTGACTTTTTAATGCGTATAAGATGTTGGCATAATATTGCCACCAATTGCCAATGCTTTACCATCAATGCCAATATGAAAAATGTACATTGCCGGCAAATAGTGTTTGCTGGGTACTTACTGGGACTTTTATTGTCTTTTATATTGCCTACCTTCAAATTCTCTGTAGGTGTCTAGTAATCCATTTTTAAGTGTCAGAAGTAAAAATAAATATGGATAATTAAAAATAAGCTTGCAACATTGTTAAAAAGCACCTATGGGAATAATTTTCAACTAGTAGTCAAGGTTTTCTTGTTGAGTAGGCAGTTAATATCGTATTTTATAAATAATTTTTATTCTTTATTAAATAAATACAATAAAAAATAAAAGAAAAATTAGTCTACAATTTATGCTAAGTGTTTTGGTGATTGCCATCATAGATTCCGTAAAAAATTCTGGCATGAAGCAAAAGGGCAAAGTCGGATTTGTTATGCCTGCAGTTTAAGTGTAAATATTTAAGACCTTAGGTTTTGTTACTTTACATAAAATTACGTGGAACATGGGCTGGTAGCTACTCTTTGTTTTAATTATGTTTCTGGACAATGATGCCTTATATTTTGTTTTAAATTTAATGCCCGGTTTTTAAGTGCTTTTGCTTCCACCCGAGACACAAACCAAAAATCGTATATTTCTGTAAATATGGTAAATATTTTTAACACTTTTAAACTAGATACCCAGTTTTATCTGCTGACTGACCGAATTGAAACACCACTGCTCCTTAATTTGAATTTATTATGGTCGATTTTTTGACCACCTAGTGTTGATACTCACTTTTATGTAATAAATTACAGATACTCAATTTTAAAAGAATGATAAAAAGTACATTTATCGCTGTACCCACTTGCCTTAAATAAAATGATCACTGAATAACCCTGTATTTTACAAAGTATCTTTTAGAAGTATTTATGATAAATGAACGATATATTTAGTTAATTAGCAGAAAGATAGACTAACCTTGCTGGTGCGCCCTTAGACACGGCTGCCTTGACCTCGTCCCGTTGTATTGGATATTCTCTGCCGACAAAGTCAGGCAGCGTTACGCCCATTTCCGTTTCCGGTTCCTGTGTAAAGTTACCGCTGACCACTGCTGCAAAAATACGAAATTTTGATATTTCTAAACTGACTATTTTGTGACTAGACTGCATAAAATGGTAATAAAGCGTATTTAAAAAGATGAGAAAAAATTGTCTTATATGCCTTATCTATTCTGCGGCTATAAAAAAACACAAGACTCTTTTATTAAAAAATATAAATTTTGTTACCAGGTACATCAAACCTTTAATAATTGCATTGAGCCAGGAAGTAAGAAACCATAATTAAAAAAATGTATTGCATTGGTTTAAAATGTCAATATACACGTGTTTTAAAATTAAAAATAAATAGAATATTTTATGATTACAATAAATTAGGGGAACAGCTATTTACCAAATAATATTTTTTTACCTACCTAAATTTATATACAGGGTGACTTAAAAATCGATCACGAAACTTAAGGGGGTGATTCTACTTGACAAAATAAGGGTAGAGCTTCATATACATTTTTTCAAAATGTCATTTGTTTTTAAGTTACAAGCCGTCAAAGTTAAATTTTTATTTTGGTTTTTTCGCCATATTGCATTTATTTTTTAACCCATCCAGTTAATATTTGTCACACAAATCGGGCTTTGCAGATTCTAAAATTTTGGAACAAAAGTGCTTTTTTCAAATACCGCCAGAGGGCACTTTACCTGAGACTTAAAATGTATTTACATCATACCTTTTTATTTTGACAGGTATTGCAAGGTATCACAGTGTCGCAAAGCTGGGGGCGCCATTTTATACACAATCAAAAACTTAAAAAATTACGGTGTGTTAAATATTTAAAAAAAAAACTTTTATTTTTATTTTTACCACCCCGTAGTTTAAAAACTCAGACGTTTAGGGCATAATAATATGTTTATATGAAGTTTTTTTCTTATTTTTTGTTGTAGAATCACCCCGTAAACTTTGTCGGTGGAGTTACTGGACTCCCTGTATGTATGTAGGTAATTTGATTGAAATTGATGAAAACTTTGATGTCTATTGGTGCCTAAACGGTGAGGTTTATTGACTTTAATAAAGATCACCTTATTTTTTAATTTTTGATTGTCTATAAAATGGCTCCCCCAGCTTTGCGATATCTGTCAAAATAAAACAGTTATTATGTAAATAAATTTTAAGTTTTAGGTAAAGTGCCCTCTGGCGGTATTTAAAAAGTACTTTTATCCTAAAATTTTAGAATCTGAAAAGCTTGATTTGTGTGCCAAATATCAACTGGATTGGTAAAAAATGCAATGCAAAACCAAAATAAAAATTGAACTTTGACGGCTTGTAACTCGAAAACGAATGACACTTTGAAAAAAATTATATGAAGCTCTACCCTTATTTTGTCAAGTAGAATCACTTCCTTAAGTTTCGTGATCGATTTTTAAATCACCCTGTATAAGAAAAGGATAAACATTAATAAGCCTATCACCCCTTGTATCTCACTTGGCTGATGACGTATAAGAAAGGTAAAAACTGACTCTTATAAAAAAATTTTTGGAATGCAGTGACGTGTTCAAATTTTTTCAGATAATATCGTTTTTAGAATACCTATAAACCAAAAATTATTATGCCTTTTAACAAGTTTAAAAAAATATATTGCTATAGGTTAATTTTTTATAAACAACGACAAAATTTCCAATTTTTATATTTTATGTCCAAAATTTGCAGTGGGTCATGAAAAACAAATCAGTTACCAGTTTTTTTTTATTAACTGAATTCCTGTAGTCATGCTTACGTCACGACTTTTAAAATTAGATTTTGATTTTAAACCTAATTGTATTTTTCTTTTGTTATATAAAGCTAGGGAGATAGCACTTTCTGGAGCAAAATTTTTAATTAGTTATTATTTTTTATTAAATAATTTTTTTATTTAATAATTTTTTTGTATATTTAATTTTGTTTATTTTTTATTTAAACAAACATTCAATATTCTATTTTGTTTACTGACATTTCCAATCAATACAACCCATTTTTTTTGTATGGTATTATCTTTTTAACCCAAAGCAATATATTTTTTGTTTTATGTTTTTCTGAGTCCAGAATGAACTAAATATATTATGCTAACAGTAAATCAAAAAAGATAAAAAAAACTAAAAACAAATTAATAATGTTGCTTGTTAAAATTCTTAACATTGGCAACTGATTTGTTTGCATGGCTTACTGCAAAAGTTTGGATGTGAATTATAAATATTGGGAATTTTGTCGTTGTTCATAAAAGAGACCCACAGTGTTACATATTTTTAAAAAGCTTTAAAAAGAAAATTTATTTTTGAAAAATATACAGCTTCCATTTAAAAAAAACACCATTGGTCAATATTTTTAAAACAAGAAAATTTAAAAAAATGTCAACTACACCACTGCCTTCTGCGTAAAAAGTTATTTAAGAATCCGATTTTACCTTTGTAATACGTTATGAGCCAACTGAAATACAAAGAGTACCTGAAAATGTATTTTTTTTAAATTGCCCTGTATATAGCTTAGACACTAAGAAGGCTATGATAGCTTTGTTTATGACACACACCCTATACTTAATAAAATTTGAAAGTTTGCAAAACTGATTTATAATAAAGAAAATCTGGATGGAGAATCAAAAATCACTAAGAACAATAAAGAACTGTAGACATACTAACACCGTAATACATGCCAGGTAATTGTGTTACGTCCAATGATTTATTATTTACACCACATACTTTACTGATTTGTACTGTGCACTAACTATAAAGTATTTAACTTACTTGAGTCGAAAGACACCTCACTTAGCAAAATCCATCTACTAGCAAAATAAAGTTGCAATTTTAAGTATTTTTCCGATTCTCTGGTGCAGCTTGATGGTAACGTTTCTAGAATGTTCCATTACAAGATCTGGCATGTACGAAAAATGAACCGGTTCGGGGCTAAATTTGTAACCGTTTAAACTTAGAAATGCTCTGGCGTGTGAAAAAACCTAAAAGAAAAAAGTTACTTTTTACTTTTTTTGTTAACAAAATAAACCAAAATGTATTTAGAATTTTAGAAATAAAATATGAAAACCAAAAAAATATACAGGGTGTCCCACGACAAACAGCGATGATCGATTACAATCAGGATTTGAAAACAACATTATTAGGTCAATAGAGCAGACGACTGAAGTATTTTTACATCTCTAAAGCTTTTGGCTATACCGAAAGTTAATGCCAACTATTTTATTTTAAAAGGGGCACACTATTTTATTAATGTTTTAGATTCTACCTAAAATTGCTACCAAATTTTATGTATACATATAGGTATATTAGTCTATATTGTTTCAGAGATGTAAATTGTTTCGTCATAACTTGAGAGACAAAAAAATACGTTACTGACGTAGGTCTGAGAGAAATCGTTAGTAATCAATAAAATGTCAACAACTGTCGTAATCATTTTTCGATATTTTAGACATCTTAAATATTTTCAATAATTTTTATGTAAAATTTGAGTAAATAGAAAAATTATAGGTGTTTAGTACCTATGCTACGAACTAACCGACTATCCAGATCTATTTTGCTAAACTGTGCACCTGTGTGACTTTTTAAGTAAGTTTTGTTTTTTTATACTAAAAATAAGTTTCTGTAGTGGTGAAATAATTTCGATAGACAACCGGCTTCACATTCCTGAAAAAGATAGTTTCATATGCTAATAGTTCTCAGTGGCGTAAAGTAGCAATCCATCAAAAAGTTACGTCAGAATACTAGGATTTCAAAGCAATGTGCAATTATTCAAGAAAATAATGCAAAAAACTGATTTCGTTTTCACTCGGTATACAACAAGTTTTTAAATATAATTATTTAACCTACGTTATACGAAACCTCAAAGTATTTACCTCTTAACGAAAACTAAACCACACTTTCCCAAATTTCCACTGAACACGTGAGATTACTTTTCAACTTAAGGTGAATGCTTAAGAACACCGTATGCCGCAGCAAAGCCATTCTGTGGTTTCTCGGGTTTCATAGTTCAAAGTGATTCGAGTTTATACAACAAGTTGCCCCATTTCATGTGAATACTTCGGGTTTGGTTAAGTTTTTGGTAAATATACTTGCGGTGATTTGATTAATGTTTTGGAAAATAAATATTTATTATACAAAGGACAAAAGCTTCAGATTTTAGCTCGCGATTGTGTTCCGACGCGAAGCGAGGAAAGACAAAAACCGAGAACTGATATCTAAAATTTTACTTTTGTATGATAAACTTTCCTTTTTTGGCGGGAAAAACGAGGACCTAGTGTTTAAGAAACATGTATATTTTTAGAAAAAAAAACTAATTAAAAAAATATTTATATTTTTCAATTTATTAAAGTCAGAAAATTAAAAATGTGCAATTCAGAGTTTTAAACTAGTTGTTTGTTATATGCAAAACGAAAATAAGGCCCGCGTTGCTATGAAAACCTTTAAGTAATTATTAAATATCTGTCAATGTAATTATGGGATTTGATAGACTTGAACTAAAAATTTGGAACTTAATGTAGTGTTTTAGTAGTTTTTTTAAATACAATAAATATATTAAACGTCTCAATGTACTTTTGATGTTAAGATAATTTAAGTTTTTAATAAAAAATATTGTAAAATTAAATATGTACTTTTATTTACGTGTATGGATATCCGGATATATAAGAACTCATTTTTTTGCCGATAAAATACAAATTTTATATTCTTTTATTTAAATCCCATTTTGGTACTTAATCTTATAGAGTAAAAGAAATTTACAAACTAAAAATATATCGTTGCTTTAAAAGTTAAAGCATTTAGTAACCAAGCCTATTGCTTAAATAAATGACCAAAGTTTGGATTTTTTTAGGTTTTCTATAGAAAAAAAACGCGAGGCTTAAAATATAAGAAAATAAACAAGGAAAACCCAATTGTCGTAAACTTTTTAATTAAAATTAATACAGATTTTGTTAAAAGAATATTATACTATGTGTCAACGTTTTTTATTATTATTTTTACAAAAATAATGTATTTAAAAAAGTTTTAAATTCTTGTGCATAGAGGCTTCTTAATAACAAAGGAAAAACAAATAATAAATAACCTGGTAGAAACGACTACTATAGCTGGTGACTTTAAAATTCCTGTGTCTCCAAATAAATGGATAACCCCGGGTCACAATAAAGACGGTAACACGTGTTTTATCCTTGTTGGGAATCATGACGACCGCTGTACACTGTCGAAAACTTGACTGTGGTTTTGAGCGTGTAAATCTAATCCCTGTCGAACCAAGGGAGTAAATCTAGACGGGCAGCGCCATCTTGTCAAGCAATCTTAAAACAACCAGCCAGAGTATGGGTAGGTTAAGATGGTAAATTGTACGCCATCTAGGTGTTTATGGGAAAAATTAGTTAAGCAACATGCTGTTATGCCAGTTTCCTTTCATGGTTTGTTTTCAACAGTGTACAGCGGTCAAGATGATTCCTAACAAGGATGAAACACGTGTCACCGTCTTCATTGTGACCCGGGGTCATCCATTTATTTGGAGACTCCGTAATTTTAAAGTAACCAGCCATAACAGTCGTTTCTACCAGGTTATATAATTTATTTTTTTTTGTTATTAGGGAGCCTCTATGCCCAAGAATTTAAAACTTTTTAATATTTTTTATTCTAGGGCTCAAGAATACTACTTCTTTATTAAAATGTATTTATTACAAAAGTTGAGCATGGTCTGAAACCGTAAAAGCAATCATCAGATAATAAACATTATTAGTCGTCTAAGAGTTTTGGCCAAATATGTAATTTTTGCCAAAGATTAAAGTACCTGTATTTTTGCAAATATGAAAAATTGTTATTAAAATTACTTTCAAATATGAAATTTTGTGTATTTATACAACCAAAAAAAAATACTCTTTTTGCGATAATTTTGAAACTTTAGATTTTTACATTAGTGCAATACATTTCATGAGTTTAAATTTCATAGGACAATAATTGCCCTAATTAAAATTATTTAAATAAAAAAATAAATTTAGTGTCATCAAAATAGGAAGAATATACCATGCACTTACGTACAAACTTATTTTTTTAGATTTAAGCAGATAAAAAAAAGTTTTTTTCTAAATAAAAAAAAGTTGCATATGCAAAAGTAACTTTTTATTTAAAACATCGTTTCTCCATAAAAATTTTAGCAAAAATACAGGTTTAATTAAACTTGTCCACTTTTTAAATGGATTTAACTTTTTATTTCTTAATTTAAAAAATGATTTAAAAATCAAAGTGTTCGGTGAATTATCAAGATTTTTCTGGTATGAATATTTTACAAAACAATTTTATTTACAAATTATATAGACATAACTTACTTTTTGAAAAATAAAACAACCTTTATATTAAACCACCATTAAGAAGGTATTTTAAAGAGCTTTACAAAAATACCGCATTTGATATATATGTCTTTAATAGTTTCTGGAAATGTGACCATTTAAATCTAAAAATATTATAAGCTATTTTCACTATACCCACCCACAGGACTAAGCTTAGAGTGTGGATAGAGTGAAAATTACATATAATACATTTTAGATTTAAATGGTCATATTTCCAAAACGGTTAAAGATAGATATATCAAATGTGGTATTTTTGTAAAGCTCTTGAAAGGACCTTTTTAATGATAGTATAATATACAGGGTGCCCCATTTAGAAAAAAAACAAGTTATGTCAATATATTCTCCTAATGAAATTGTTTTGTAAAATCTTCACAACAGAAAAAAACTTAATAATTCCTTGTATATTTTGATTTTTAAATCATTTTTTAAGGTAACAGATAATAGAGTTATACCCATTTTAAATGTGGACAAGTTAGATTGAACGCACTGTACATTACTCTTAAACAAAAATTACATTTTTTGCCAAACCTTGTAGGCGACTAACCCAATTTAATATCTGATGATTGTATATTAGGTTTTAGACCATGCAAATCTTTTAATAAAAAGATAACTCATTTTCGTAACATTAGTAATAAAAAAGTTTATCCATATGATGCCAACTTACGTAGACACATTGTATAGTTTTTTAGATGTCATCTATATTTATATTTTTTCCTGTTTTTAAATCTTTTGTGATAACTGTAAAAAAGTGTATTACGGATTAGGCGAAAGCTGGCTCAAAACATTTAAATTTAAATTGCCTTAATTTAAAATAAATAAATTATGCCCTAAATTTTTTATGCAATAGGTGTAGTCCTCCTAAATATATTGAAACTTAATGTTGTTTATTTCAAAAAATTAGGTTTACAGTATTTCATCAAAACTAAGAAATATGATTGAAACTTCCATATGATAATTGTATTTTTACCTGAACGTCTTTGGTAAACATATTATTCGTGTAAAGATGAGCTGCAGAAAAATTTCTCGCTTTATCAAATTCAAACAGTATTTCAAGTGGCAGACCAGCCCATCCTGGAGTATCGTTCCGCCAACCTATCCATTCATACCCTGGAAAAAAGTATATTTTTAAAATGGCATTTTTATTCATAAAAACTAGATTGGGCCAGAAAAAAAAAACACAATTTTCATATCAAAATTTGACACAGGACAAATTTTAAAAAATATTAATGCCAAAATTAAAAATGTTAATATATCAGTGTTAGCAGTGAAAAAAAAATACAGGGGTTTCCAAACAAAAAATTTTAGGAGGTGATTCATTGTTCATAATAAAGGGTAGTTTGCCTTATAAACATGGGGTTAAAACTCAACTATTAGGGAGATATCGCTGAAAAAATTAACAAACAAATTTGTTTATGCTGTTGCTTAAAAACAAAATAAGCATTATATTTAAACAACTAGGTAATGTTAAATAAAGACATATTATAAATACCTTTATAGGTAACAGCAGACGAATTGTTTTTTTATAAAATAAATTTCTTTATCGTGGCGCGTCATGATTTACATTTTATTTTTTTATTTATAATTGGTAAGTTGAACAAAAAGAAATATAAAAAGTAAAAAGTTTTTAAATAAATTATTCTATCCAAATTTAGATTTGTCAGAAGTTATTGCGTAAGTATCTCACCAAATTTAGTTAGTAAGAGCGATAGGCATGGTCTATTTCCCATACCTTCATTAATTCTAAAAAAGTGCAAACATATTTAAAAAGTGTATTTTAATAGTAGCAATTTTTTCCTAGAATTTTATTATTTTAGCGCTTTTCGTTTTTTTTTATCTTTTTGACATACCACGAGGCATATGCCTAAATACCAGAGTACCGTGGGTGTCGGGTTATTAGATGTTTAACCCATCGTTCCCCCTGATCCGTCAACGTTGTCCAAGCACTGAAACATGCAGTTATGCATTTCACAGTACCTTTAGACAACGCGGTAGTGCCACCACGGTCGTTATTTTTAAATAACTACTACCTAAATATGTCTTCCCCGCTGGGAATCGAACCGTCGACCTCTGGCTTCGAAGATCAAAGCTCTGTCCACTGCGCCACGGAGGAGACAAAAAAATAAAAACGTTATTTTTCGCCATTTTTGTACCGTGATATCTCCCTAATGGTTGACTTTACACCCTATGTTTATAAAGCAAACTACCCTTATTCTAAACAAGATATCTCTTTCTAAATTTTTTCGCATTTGTTTAGAAACACCCTGTGTATACCTCGGGTGAGAAAGCTATTATTTACCTCGCACATAGAATGCTCTATACTTTTCTAACGGTATTGTAAAAATATTGTTTATGACGACAAAAGAACAATATTATGACACTTTTAACCCTTAATATTAACACTTAGAGGTGTATCATTAACATTATTGTTTTTCAACAATTTCCAACATTTCCAGAAGCAGTAAAAACCAAGAAAAAAATGCCCTAGTAGAAAGGATTTTTATTTTAAAAATAAAAATATTTTTAGATCTAACATTTTAAATAGTTATAAAAAAATGTTTTATATATATGTTTTCCTCTTTTTATTATATTGCCGCTTTAGCACTTTCTATACCACTAAGCCTTAAGCGAAAAAACAAATCTTACTTAGATATAAAAAACCAAGAAAATTTTAAATTTTTAAATAGCTAAAAAATATCAAAAAAGTGGGATGGGATACTTTATAAAGTTTGGCAAGCCAAAGTTTACTATAAAGATGGTTAAAGGAGTAGGTTTCAAAAAAATTAATATTTGTTTATTCTATAGACTTCAAGTATTTTACTGTTACTTTATTATCGTGCAATTATGTACTCTCATTTTTTTTTGTTCCTCTAAAAGCGGCAAATTAACATCTCATTGCTGCCTAAAAATATTATTTTAGTATTTTAGGATGCAGTTATGTACAGATTAAAACTGTAATTCTTTCTCAATATCTAGGATATCTATCTACCTTAGAAATAATATAGAAATGTATTGGTTCTTACAATTCATACCAGTGTTCTAGCTCTCTATACAGGGTGATTTAAAAATTGATCATGAAACTTAAGAAGATGATTCTACTTGACAAAATAAGGGTAGAGCTTTCTATAGTTTTTTCAAAATGTCATTCGTTTTCGAAATACAAGCCGTCAAAGTTCAATTTTTATTTTGTTTTTTCGCCATATTGCATTTATTTTTTAACCAATCTAGTTGATATTTGACACACAAATCGAGCTTTGCAGCCTCTAAAATTTTAAGACAAAAGTACTTTTTAAAATACCGCCAGAGGGCACTTTACCTAAAACTTAAAATTTATTTACATCATAACTTTTTATTTTGACAGATATCGCAAAGCTGGGTGCGCCATTTTATAGACAAACTTAACAAATAAGGTACTTTTTATTAAAGTCGATAAACCTTACCGTCTGGGCACCCATAGGCATCAAAGTTTTCATCAATTTCAATCAAATTACCTACATACATACTGTGTCCAGTAACTTAATCGACAAACTTAACCTAACCATTCTACAACAGAAAATAAGAAAAAAATTCATATAAACATATGTCCTAAACGTCTTAGTTTTTGAACTACGGGGTGTTAAGAATTAAAAAAAAATGTTTCTTTTTAAATATTTAACACATCGTAGTTCAAAAACTAAGACGTTTAGGACATATGTTTATATATATATATATATTTTTTTTCTTATTTTCTGTTGTTGAATAGTTAGGTTAAGTTTGTCGGTTGAGTTACTGGACACCCTGTATATATGAAGGTAATTTGATTGAAATTAATGAAAACTTTGATGTCTATTGGTGCCTAAATGGTGAGGTTTATCGACTTTAATAAAAAGTACCTTATTTGTTAAGTTTTTGTTTGTCTATAAAATGGCGCCCCCAGCTTTGCGATATCTGTCAAAATAAAAAGATATTATGTAAATACATTTTAAATTGTAGGTAAAGTGCCCTCTCAAAAGTACTTTTAACTTAAAATTTTAGAATCTGCAAAGCTTGATTTATGTGCCAAATATCAACTGGATTGGTTAAAAAATAATTGCAACATGGCGAAAAAACAAAATAAAAATTGAACTTTGACGGCTTGTAACTCGAAAACGAATGACATTTTGAAAAGAATATACATATAGTTCTAGCCTTATTTTGTCACGTAGAATTACCCCCTAAATTTCGTGATCGATTTTTGAATCACCCTGTATAACTCTTATATATTTATATGAACCAATCAAATAAAAATTTATTTGATAATATAAGGGTTTTTTAAATATATAAGTAGCGTTGGTACAAAAGAGATACCACCGACTTACTGAACAGCTGTTTAACTTAGGAATTAAGCACTAGTATGAGGGATATTTTGTTGCTCAAATATCATTGGGACTGTGGCAACAGCTTAAAAGTTGTAATAAAAATATTTCTGTTTCTTCCTAACTTTGAAGATTCATACCTCCCTAACAAAACGAAATAACTTTTTTATATAAAGTTCTAACACTTTTTGGCTCCTTCATCATCCCTATCATAAGGTCTCACCTTTTCGGACACCCTGTAAATAAAATTATTAAAGTTTACGTTAGAATTTATTAAATGTGTGCTCTCTGCTTCACTTGGTTAAAATAAGTTAAAGTTCTCGCTAGCAGAAAAGATGCCACGGCGTCACCACTTCTATCTCCCTTTTAATAATTCTCCTTTTTGTTGCTCGCACCCGATGTAAACGACGCGTTTAGACAGCGATAGTTGATTGCCGTCTTTATTTCTATGACGCTTGTGGCATCTTTGTAACTGGTTTTTAGTCTACTAAGCTTCTAATTGTTCCTAAACAGGATATTGGGTCACCATCAGTCAAAATGTAAAAACCCATTACAAATCACTGAGAAGAACAGTAACTAACGTAAAAAAAAACGTTTAATAACAAAAATAAAAATAACTTTTTGTAAAAATATAAATAAACGAAAATCATAAAACCTGATCGACGTATCGCGCAGTATGTCTTACTCGGCAGCATATTTTTAAAACCCATAAACTTCAAGATGTTTCTTATCTTTATGGCGCCATAAATTTTCCTTAAAAATATTTTTATTATTTAGGCTAAACGGGCTTAAGAAATAAAGCTCCTTTACTACAACACAAAAACTTGTGCTCAATAATAATAAATCAGCAGGATTTTTATTGCAATTTTAGTCCGACATCTAAAGATGACCTTTCAAGTATATTGTCACAGAAAAAATGAAACACAATTTTTTTTATGTTTTATTTGTTTTCTGGGAGATTAAATTTAAACAAAATATTATTTGGCTTTTCTCCAGAATAAAATTTAAAAGTTTATTTAACATTTTAAGAGAATTAAAACTTTTATACATTATGAAGAAACAATTCTGCTCTTACATAATATAATAAAAGTTATTGTTGCTTTAAAAGAAATAAAATAATGAAATATTCAATATTAAGTTACTTACAATACAAAGCTTTCAATCTATAAACAAAGGTTCATTGGCACTCGGTTGAAATCATTTTAATGCAATAAAATAAAATCCTAACAAGACGCCAGAGGAGAACTGGGCCAATGGTTGCGGCTCAAAAATGTGGTAAATAGTTTACCAAAAATTTGGTAAACAGTTTACCTAAAAACTTTAAACTGACTTGTTAGAAAACTGAAAAAATTAAAAATGAAATGTCTGATGGACATTTTAGAGTTTGACATTACTTTTTAAAGAATTAACTGGTAAAAGATACACTATTTAATATATATCTATTATTTACTATTCTTTTAATCTGGTTAAGATACCTAATAGGTGTATCTTTTACCAGTTAATTTTTCAAAAGTAATGGTAAACTCTAAAATGTCCATCAGACATTTCATTTTTAATTTTTCAGTTTTCTAACAGAGTTTATAAGTTTTTAGGTAAGCTGTTTACCACATTTTTGGTAGGCTATTTACCACATTTTGGACACACCATTGGCCCAGTTCTCGTCTGGCGTCTTGTTAAGACTTTATTTTATTGCATTAGCATGATTTCAACCGAGTGCCAATGAACCTTTGTTTATAGATTGAAAGCTTTTGTATTGATAGTAACTTAATATGGAATATTTCATTATTTTATTTCTTTTAAAGCAATAATAACTTTTAATATATTATGTGAGAGTAGAATTGTTTCTTCATAATGTATAAAAGTTTTAATTTTCTTAAAATGTTAAATAAACTTTAAACTTTATTCTGGAGAAAAGCCAAATAATATTTTATTTACAATTTTTTTATCTTTTTATATTAAATACTACATAAAAATAATTAAATAATAAATGTATTGTTTATAACCCACAAATTGCGGTTTATATTAAAAGCAAGTTTATATTTTACCCAAAAATTTCTTATTTATATTATTCGGTGGTAACATTATTAAGGTAGTTAGAATGTTTTGCCGAAAAATTTGCGACTTTTTATCATATTCCTACAGCTGCGAAATTAGCCGACGTTCTAAACATATTTTATTTCCACTAGGCACAAAAAATACCTAAAAATTTCTATATTGTTGATAATTTTAAGATGATTTAAGTTTGATTTTTATTAATACCTATAAAAAATATGCAAAAACTTTTTACCTCATATTCCATTTACCTATAACAAGTCTTATTTTGATATGTGTAACACTCTAAAAGTTATAGTCCAAGAGCCCAAGAGCGAAAAACCTTTGTCATTTTATAAAAGCTGAAAGTTTGTCCATACATGCTCTCAGTGCCAGACAAAGCTTTTTTGAAATGAAGCAAACTATAAATTTTGCGGCCCCTTTGCATTTGGAAACAATAAATGGGACACATTTTTTTCGTTTTTTTGTTGGTTAAAAAAAAATTGAAAAGCGAAAAGAAGGTCCTAAACTTCTGAAAGACGCTCTTTTCTAGTATTTTGCGTTTTTACGCTCCTTCTCACGTTAATCTTATGCCTCGTCATCCAAAAAAAAAAAATCCAATGAAAAGTAAACAGCAAAAGGAAAGGTCATCATCTTTTCCAATTGCGCCTTTCTATAAGATCCCATACCAGTATTTCCATACTTTTTGCACCCTATTTTTGCGCCCCTCTTTTCCCAGCGGTGAAGCGGTCGCTATACGGCTTCAAGCTTAATCCAGCACTGCATGCTCCCAACATAGGTAGAAGCAATGATAGACTATGAAGTCTGACTCATAGTGATTTTAGCAGGTACCAGGTACCAAAGGTTCATAAATTAAAATTTAAACTTTGTCATTTTTCAAGCTGAATTTTATATTATTAAAAAATATTTCCTTGGTCCCCAGACTGTTTTGAAATTTTGGGGTGGCCCAATGGTCCAAAAAAAGTCCAATATTTTATAATTTACCAAGATATAACAGAAAGTCTTATATAAGATATGTAGAGTTTCCAAACAGGCATAATCTAAAAATATTTTGATGTATACAGAGTGTCCCAAAAAAAGTTATTACTGTAAAGTTAGTTTTTGAACACTCTGTATACATCAAAATATTTTGGACATGCCTATTTAGAAACCCTAGAACTTATGAAAAACTTTTGTCATATATTGTTAAATCACAGAAAACATTTTAGGACCATGAAGCCACACAAAAATGTTTGTCTGACAAGGGGTTGGAACTGTCTGCCAACTGGAAAAATCTCTTCTAATTGTTATCTTAGTAACATATGTAAAATTTTTGACAAAGTGAGAAAATGTGTTTCAAGTAATAAACCTTTGGTACTTGGTACCTACCAAAACCACTATGAGTCAAACTTCATAGTCTCCCATTGCTTCTATATATATCCGGAGCATGCGCTGAGAAACTTTCAGCTTTTACAAAATGACGAAGGTCTGTCACTTACGGGCTTTTACTCTATTATGATTTGTCTAATAAATTCCCTAACACCCAGTATGTTTTATCGTTATTCTAAATTAGGGCTGGCAACCGAAACCGGTTTTTCGGTTAACCGGTTTTCGGTTAACCGCGGTTTTAGAGCAAAACCGAAAACCGGTATTCAAAAATCGGTTTCGAATACCGGTTAACCGATATTTGAAAACCGGTTAACCGGTTTTCAAATATCGGTTAACCGGTTTTAAAAAGCGGTTTTCGGATAATCGGTTTTCGAATACCGGTTTTTGAATAATCGGACCAAAATAGAAAAGCGGTTCTTCGAATATCAATAAATAGGTTATTGGTTGATTGCGGTTTCTACAGTGGCATATTTACCAAAAGGCTGAGTAGGCTAAAGCCTATGGCGGCGTTTTTAGAGGGGGCAGACGTTGTTTAGGGGCGGCAAATATAAATTGTGGATTTCGAATTTTATTTAGTACGTAGAATTGAAAGAAAAGAAAGTGAGGACCTTTTTTTTTGTCTCCAAAATTATTTTAAGAATAAAAGGAAAAGAAAAGGGCCCACGAAAATAAAATAGCCTACGGGTGGCAAATATGTCAATGCGCCTTCGGTTTTAAAAATCGATTTCGGTGTTTCGGTTTTGAAAACCTTTTTGGTTTTTTAACATTCGGTTAAGGTTAACCGGTTTTGTTTTTTTCCGGTTTTGCCAGCCCTATTCTAAATGTCCACCTTGACACTGTTATTATCCATTTTCATTTTAATTTTGCTCCATTTTTAGTAAAACAGCAAATCTAAATAGTTTAAATATAAATTATAATATTTAAAAAAATCTATTTGCATATCACGGTTCAAATATTTAAAAAAAATACATTTACGTAGTTTTTTTTAGCTTAACGTGGGTTAATAAATTTTAGAATGCTTTATTTGGTGCGTATGTTTTTATTTATAAAACAGATGCCTTCAGGCCTTTTTAAAAGTTATGATCGACCAAGACGATACCTTTTGGCTTAACATACAAAATTTTTGATTTATTATTTTAACCGCTTAGCCCGGGTCTTTGGGCTAAATTTATTGATTTTATTTACAGAACTTCTATTTTTTATTTTGCCTTTGTTGCCCTCATAGCATATTTTTAAGAATAAAGAAGATAATATTATTAATTTTAAAATACATATAACAAAATTAAACAAAATAGTATTACTTATGTTTTTTTATTAAATAATGCATATTTTTTTTAAATAAAAGGTCTTTTGGTTATACTTTTATTATAAAATAAGCTTTTGCCCGCGGCTTCCCTCACGTTAAATTCCTAGTAAAATACTTCGCCTTTCCGCAAAAAAATTTGTTTATTTACGACTTTACATTAGAAATCTTGAATTTACCAGTTTTTTCTTAATATAGAAAACATGTTATTATACATGTAAACCTTTCCCTTAAATCACTCTACATATTAAAAAAACTGCATCAAAATCCGTTAAGTAGTTTTAAAGATCTAAGCATACGTTCCTATAGACAAACACGGGAAGCGACTCTGTTTTATACTATGTAGTGTTATAAACAATACAATTTTAAATTTATTAATTTAAATTTATATTTTAATTACTGTTTCTTAAAAAAGGTAGCCTAAATTATTAAGTTAATTTTGACTTATTTATTTTAACTTTATTAAATATATACACTTTTATATTAAATATAATTTAAAGCCTTTAAAAATAAATAATTTCAAACAACAACCCTTTTGTTTTTTTTTGTGGATTTTTTTAAAATCACCTTTAAAAAGTTCATTAATTTTTTCCTATGAAAATGTGCAAGTCACATCAAAACATATTATGCGAATTTTAAAAAGGTTCCGATTTCCCTATTCACCCACTCGTAGAAAAGAAACAAATAGGGATAGATCTACAAAAATATTGTTTTAATTCTAATATTCACTTTAGATTTTAATAAAAGACTTTGTTTTTTAATCTTCTTCTTTCAGTGCTATGCTCTGTTAAATGGTACTGAGAAGTTAGTGTGTAAATTTTGTAAAGAAGTGCTCTCACAAATACCGTAAAGTGCGTAACTTGTGAGGAAACTGTTCATAAGCTTTGTGCAGAAAGAAAGGGAATCCCCACGGATGAATTAACAACAAAATGCTGTGAAAACTCTGAAGACTTTGTTGATGCATTGGACAGCGCCATGTTGGATGAAAATCAACATAGGTCAGTTCAACAACTTATTTTGGAAATACAATATTTAAAACGACTTCTGAAGGAGAAGGAATCGATTATATGTGACAAAAATGTTATTATTAATGACAAAAATGAAATTATTTGTATGCAAAAACAGCAAATATTATTATTAAATAAGTTATCGTCCAAAGAAAAGACGCCACCTAACGCAAAAAATGATACATATACGTCAAGAAGTGAGACAACAAATAAACAACAAAGTTTAGCAAATAACACCGTAAAGCGACGGGAGAGGATGCAAGTGCGTAAACCACTACAGCAAACCGCCTCAAGTCATGATCAAGTTGCTTCAAAAACCCCAATAGTACCTGAACCTGACTGCAACTCTAAGGAAAACCAGCATAGTGAGCTGGCAACGCCGCAGGATGGTTGGCAAGTTCAACACAGACGACATGCGAATGGAGCCAAAAACAAACAAAAAAATCTGGAGTTATAGGTAGTGTCAAAACATCAACTATAAAGGTGGTATCGAAAAAGGCATTTTTATTTATTAGTAGAATGCAAGTGAATACTAAAGTGGAAGAGATGAATCAGTATATTAGAAAACATTTTCCGGAGGCAGAATGTGAACAGTTAAAATCAAAATAACCAGAGGAATATAGTTCATTTAAGGTAACACTAGATTTTACAAACCTTGATAAAGCCATGAATGCTGATATATGGCCATACGGTGCTTTTGTTAGTCGTTTTTTTCAGAAGCGTACGACCCTCGAGACATCGAGGGGATAGTGAATACCGAACATTATGACTTGCTTTTAATTAACTGTCGGGCGTTAACACTTGAAAAGTGTGATCTTATTAATGCTGACTATATTCAATCTTTTCAAAACCTTAAATTTATCTGTTTAACGGAAACCTGGTGTTCTCAGGAATCAGTGGAGTCTTTTGGTTTTCCGGGGTTTAAAAATATTTCAAATTTTTGTAGACGGAGTTTTAGGGGTGGTGGCGTCGGAATTTGGTGTCGCAGTGATCTATCTACAAAATGCATAATTATGGAGGAACATTGTGTTGAAAAGCAATTTGAAATTTGTGCTACGTTATGGCATACACAAACAGAAAAAACTAAAAACACTTTAATTTTAGTGTGTTATAGGTCACCCGATTTCAGCAATTTTGATTTTTTCATTAATAAATTAAATAGGGTATTAAATAAAATATATAAGCCTACTTTAAATATAATTTTGGCAGGAGATTTTAATATTGATCCAAATAGAGATAAGATATACTATAAAAAAATAACTGATTTATTATCAGGTTTTAATCTAAATAATAATATTATTAAACAAAAAACTAGAGGTGAATATGTGTTGGATCATGTTTTTACCAACTCATTAGATTCTTACAGCGTAGTTTGGGAAAATACTTTATCTGATCACAATACTGTTTTTGTAAATTCTGGCGTATCTTGTGAAAAACCCAAAGAATATTTACATGAACAAAAACGTATCTTTAGTGAAGTAAATATTGTAAACTTTATGAAAGATCTCTCTCAGGAGAACTGGAGTAACGTTTACATAGAGCAAGATTTCGATGAGTCTTTTAAATGTTTCTTAAATGTTTTCTTGTATTATTTTAATCTTAATTTTCCTTTAAAGAGTGTTGTTTGTAGGCTTAATAAAAAAGTTGGGTTTCTCAAGATGTAAGGACATCTAGCCAAAATCTTAGGGACCTATTTCAAATGAAAAAAGTATAATTGTCTGGAACCTGTTTATAAAGAGGCAAGGAGACGTCACGCGCTTTTGGTGAGTGAAACTAAGAGGCATTTTTATCAGAATCAAATTGTAAATTCTGAAAATCCCACAAGGTCTGCTTGGCAAGTTGTAAAATCGCTGACACAACAAAATCAGCAGCAGTCAATAACGACTTTAAAAAATGGGGATAGAGTTGTTACTGGTCCAGAAGATATAGCGGTAAGTTTTAACAAGTTTTTTCAAGATGCTCCGATTCAAGTTTTAAAGCAAATAAAAAGTAAAAATAAAATTAAAAAAAATTACTTAGAAAAACTCTGGCAACAGCATTTATTTGTTTGCATATGAGAGGCGTGAATTCTTAAATATGTTAAAGTCTAAAATTAAAAACAAAAGATCATTTGGGCATGACGGGGTACCAAGCTTTCTTTTAAAGAGGATAATTGATATTATCGTTGATCCTATGCTTTTTCTGGTGAATAAATCTTTTGAAACAGGCACTTTTCCGGAAGTGCTTAAAATTAATAAGGTGGTCCCAGTCTATAAGAAGGGAGACCCACAGTTGTTAGAAAATTATCGCCCAGTGGCAGTTTCGTCCAGTTTCTCAAAAATTTTTGAATATTGTTTTGTGGAACGATTAAATGCATTTTTGATTCGTGAAAATGTTTTAATTTCTAATCAGTTTGGTTTTCGGGCAAAAAAGTGTACAGCAGATGCAATTAATCACTTTTATATGGAGGTTATACGCCTGATGGACGCAGGTGAATGTCCTGTTGGGGTCTTTTGTGATCTTAGCAGGGCATTCGATTGTGTGAATCACAATATACTGCTTAAAAAGCTTGAAGACTATGGCATAAGAGGCCTCGCGTTAAACTGGATATCAACTTTTTAAAAAATAGACAACAGTTTGTGTCGATAAATCAAGTAATAGACTCTAATAGAATGGTCTCAAATTCAGGCACAATAAATATAAATATAGGAGTACCACAAGGGTCCATATTGGGGCCAATCCTTTACATTTTATATACAAACGACATAACCTCGGTCTTGGATAAGGAATGCGTCTCAGCACTTTATGCTGATGATGCGTCCATTGTTTTTAGCGGGAAGACTGATGAGATATTGCAGTCGAACTGCGGGAGGAATTTAAGTGGCCTTCTTTCATGGTTTAGTGAAAATTCTTTATTCCTGAATATTTCAAAAACTAACTATATGCGCTTTCATACAAGACAAAATATGAATGACTTAAAAATAAATGTACAGATTGATAATCGGGATATAAATAGAGTACACAATATAAAATTTTTAGGGGTTACAATTGAAGATACTTTAAATTGGAGGCAACACTGTGAAGCTCTTTGTTCTAAATTGAACACGCAGTGTTTCCTCATTCGTAATTTAAAAGGAGTTCTAACGAAGAATCAACTTTTATCGGTGTATTATGCCCAAGTGGCCTCTCGCTTAAACTATGGGATTTGTTTCTGGGGAGCATGTCCGGTTGCCTCTCAGGTATTCACTCAGCAGAAGAGGATCGTGCGTTGCCTTGCCGGAGTAAATCGCTTTCATTCATGCAGAAGGCTATTTGTAGAATTCAATATTCTTACGTTGGCTTCTGTTCTTATCTATGAACTTTGCTTAAATGTTTTTAAAAATAAATCTTCGTTTATTGTAAATGGTGACATACATACATTTAATACTAGAAATAAAAATAATTTTAGATTGCCGTTTAATCGACTAGATTGTGGCAAAAACTCTCCATATACCTTAGGTTTAAAGATTTTCAATAATCTTCCCAATTTGTTAAAACAAGATAAAAATCTTAAAAGCTTTAAAAAGTCACTACGTCTTTATTTATTAAATAAGTGTTTTTATACTTTAGAGGAGTTTTTTAATGAAGGTCATTAATATGACTGAATAATATTTTGTATAATATTTTGTATAATGTTTTGTATAATTATTTGTTATTGCATTTTTACCATACATACATGACGTTTTCCATACATTTTGTAAATGTCTTAAGGAAATAAAAGTATTTTATTTTTATTTTATTTTATTTTTATTTATTTATCCAGAGCGTAGGCGCCCTTTTGCACATATCTGTGGCACAGTGGAAAAAGATTGATTAATTATTTTTAAAACATACCAAAAACTTATTATATTTAATTATGGGATGGCGCATAGTGCAGCCATCTGTGAACAAAAATTTAAGGTTTGTTCCTTTGGTCCCATTTTTTGTAAAAAATTTAGTAAATTTGTACAGTAAAAATAATAAAAGTTCCTTCCCCCTTTTATCTTTTATATGGGACAAGATATCGAGGTTGAGTAAAATTTGAGTAAAGGGTGTTACTTTAAGTACTTTTTGGAATAAAAATAATTTTGGCCACGTTTCTTCGTGCCAAGGGGAACTGGATTATTTTTTCAAATGGAAATGAAAAGCATGTAGCAGCTTGTTCTAAAGGCCCTTTGACTCTATACATAATGCAACTTTGTCTTTAAAAATCGGACTAGCCGTTTTAGACTTAAAACCGTTTGAAATTTGGCTTAAATAGTGTAAAAACAATTAGATTTTTTAAAAAAATGGGCCTGAAAGTCTGGGACGGCTGGGCCGATTTTCAACAATGTGGCGATAAGTAGAAAATTGAAGGGTTTTTAAAACGAGGTGATACATACTTTTCTTTTTTCCATTTAGAAAAAAGTTGGTAGTGCCCCTTGACACAGGGCCACAAATATTTTTATTATGCCAAAAAGTAGTTAAAGTATTACCCTTTACCCAAATTTTATCCAACTTTGATATTTTGTTCTATTCAAAAGTTATGTGGAAGAGAAATTTTAAAAACCACATTGTATGTACCAATTGAAGGTAAGCTTTAAACGCTTGAAACTTTAGAACAAATCGATAGATTTTTAAAAATAAAATGGCGATGACTAGAGAATAAAAGGCCTTAAAAACGAGGTGCTACATGACCCCTCTTTCCATATGAAAAAAGTTGTTAGTGTCCCCTTGATACTAGGCCACGTGACCGAAATTATTTTTATGCCAAACAGTAGTTTAAGTGACATCCTTTTACCCAAATTTTAACCGATCTCCATATCTAGTTTCATTCAAAAGATAAAGGGGGAGGAATTTTAATATCCTCACTATATATCCAAGCATCCTTGAAATTTATCGCATTAAAGAAAATATAAATTTCAGTATATTAACAGTTAAATTAGTTGCGATTTTGCCTGAATAGCAAAAATGTAAAAAAAATAAATAGTATTTTTATCAGTCGTTTATGACGAAGGCGACAAATACAGGTATATTAATTAATAACTACAAATTAAGTTTTTTAATATTTTATGTCCATAATTTTTTTCTTAATCAAAAGAAAATAGCGCAGATTTTGTATTTAGTGCTTTATTTTAAAAAATTCAAACTAGTTTAATGAGATGGACTTACCTTTTCCAAGACCAACCATATCCAGTCTAAAATTATCCTGTCCTTTTTGCCCATCGGTTAGTTGCCCCAAACCTTGGGCCAATTGTCCATTTTCTTCTGAACCATCGTACGTTCTGTCTCTTAAATCCAAATCTCCTCTTGCTAAGCCTTGTGGCATATTGTAGCTTAAAAGACCATCTGAAAAAGCAAAATTAAAAGAATGAAATTGTTAGGTACTAAGATATCAAGATGATAAGTAAATATCACTTTTTAAAAATATTTGGAATATTGTGGCAACGTATTTTTCTCTACCAAATACGTCACCTGGAGAACGTTATTCAGATAGGCTATTTGATACTTATAGCAAAAATTACACAAAACATTTAAAAAAATATATATATACCGGGTGATGCATCGACGGGCGGGACATAAGAAATTCCATGTAATTTTTAATGGGGTCAATTATTGGCTCCCCTAATTATTTTAGAGACAAATTCTATAAAAGTTTATTAAAGAGCATGCAAATCTACGTTCATGGTAAAAACATTAGATTTTTCGGTTAACCCGTTTGCTAGTTAGATGCTAATATATTTTTAAAAATTGTTACATTATTATCGCCTCATATTTATGAACAACAATAAAAATACCAGTTAGCGTGACATCACGTTGTCATTTTAAAATTTAGTGGTTTATTATTATCAAAAAATTGTACAGTGAAAGATTAAAGTTGTATTTATACAAACGAATTAAGTTAAGTTAAACTAAACTAGAGTAAACAATTTCAAGAACTTGAATGACATTTATATAATTTAAATGGGATTTCCTATGTCCCACCCTGCGATGCATCACCCGGTATATTTAAAACCAATTAAAAAATAAAATTTTACCAGCTAATAATACAGGGTGTCACAAATTATAGAGACACAGTTAGGATCTGGAGAACGGTCTGAAATACAAGGTTGGTCAAATTAGGTCAAAGTTGCGCATTTTTATGCTTAGCAATATTCCACTTTAAAAACTTAAAAATTTGCAGCTGTTCTGAGATTAGCCGAAAAAAATTGCAAAACCTTTTTTGCTCCCTTTATTTAACAAGATATTTTATTATAAACAACACATTAATTATTTCCACTTTTTCTGTTTTATAAAATTATGTCACTTAACTAAAAATCCGACATTTCATATCCAAGCAACCATCATTAACTTTGTTTTTTAAAGCAAAAAATTTGGTTTTAAACTTTATTAATTTCTTACATTTATGCCACGTTTCGAACCGAAAAACCATCATTATTTACTATTTTTCGCCAAACGTTTGGGAAAATTTCCGTTCGCAGGTAAGTATGCATTCATTTTTTATAATAGGCTACGATAAAGTTGATAAAGGCGTTTGATTAAATTAAATGCTTTATTTTATTACGTATAAGTAAAAGTATGTAAGTTATATTAATTATTGTGGCTTTTTAAGTGAATTATAAATAAATGAATAAAAAACTTAAAGATGAGTAGTGATAGACAAAAATGGATGCATACTTACTGTTTATTGGCTGGTTCGTTAATTTTGCATGAGAGTGGACTGTATTTAAAACAAAACGCCTTTGTTTGCGTTTGTCTGACCGTGCAAAATTGTAAGACGCCTGTGCGCTGCGAACTTACCAGTGGTTGAGTAAAAACTGCCTGGATGATTGGACAGTATTGCCAAACACCTTCCGGTTGAGATACAGCGCCATCTAACAATGTTTAATTTCCTGGCGCGAATATTTAAATGAGTGTCTAAACGATGCATGTATAAAATGCGGCTTTAGCACATTGTTTTGAGTAATGTATTTTGAAACACTTAAAAACTAATGAAACACTTAACATACCGGCCTCCTTGAAACTACTAAGTTTCAAAGAAAGCGAACAATGATTGAGTTTTTAGAAAAAAGTTACTGTTCCATGGGAAGAACACACAACTTGTTGACGGCACGTTTAATTGTTCCGTTTTGCGTACGCACTGAGACTACTCGTACGGTTTTGTCATTTCCGGGAAATATTTCACATATTCTGCCAAGCTTCCAGTGCATTGGTAATAAATTGTCATCACGAATTAAAACTAGTAAGCCTGGTTTAAAGATCTGCGGGTCATTAAGCATCCATTTATTGCGTTGTTGTAAATTATGCAAATATTCATTAGACCAACGATTCCAGAAATATTGCATCATTTTCTGGATTTCTTGATATTTGGATAATCTGTTTATCGGTATATCGGCTGTGCTTTCTTCAGGTAAAGCGGTCATCTGAGTGCCGATCAAGAAATGTCCAGGAGTAAGGACTTCGAAATCATTGGGATCACTGGATAAAGGACATAATGGTCGTGAATTTAGAATGGATTCAATTTGGGTGAGGACTGTGTACAAATTTTCATATGTAAGATTATGTTGACCCACCACCCTAACTAAGTGATACTTCATGTTTTTACTGCAGATTCCCAAAGTCCGCCGAAATTGGGTGCACGAGGGGGAATAAAGTGCCATGTCACATGATTTTCAAGAAGAAAACCTTTTAATAATTGATCACTGTTTAATGCGAGTAGTTTTTCATGTACTTCGTTAATATAATTTTTAGCACCGATAAAGTTTAATCCGTTGTCTGAATAAATATTTTTACAAATACCGCGTCTTGCAATAAATCTTTTAGAGCGTTAAGAAAAGCATTTGTTGATAAGTCACCAACTAATTCTAAGTGTAGTGCTTTTGTGGACAGACACACGAACACACAAACATATGTTTTAACTAATTTTCTTGTTCGTAAAGAACCGTCTTTAACTAGTATTGGACCTGCAAAATCTATTCCCGTATTTGAAAATGGGCGGGAAGGATTAACTCGTGAAAACGGTAATTGTCCCATAAGAGGTGTTGCTGATGAACAAGGTTTAATTCTGAAACAAACCATACATTTGCGAAGGATCTTTCGTATAGTACTTTTACCATTTACAAGCCAATATTTAGTTCGAATTGAATTGAGCACTGTTTGAATGCCACCATGCAAAGTTTTATTGTGTTCATGACGTATAATTAGTTCTGAGAAGTAATGATTATTAGGTAATAAAATTTGATTTTTTTGATCTGGAGATAAATTTGAATATTTTAATCTGCCTCCTACACGTAGAATATCGTTTTCTATGTAAGGATTTAATGATAAAATCTTACTACTTTTGGATACATAACCATTTCCTTTGATATCCGAAATGTCTTTGCTAAATACTTCTGACTGAACTATTTTGATAAGAACATTAGTCGCATTACTTATCTCTGAAACTGTTAGGAAACCTGACATTCTATTACATTTTGGTAACTGTAAATTTTTGATAAACCTTAAGCAATATGCTGTAACATTAACTAGAGTTCTAAAATTTGAAAATTTTAGCAATAGATCAAAGTTATTTTTGTTTACAAGGCATGCTATATTATTTAAAAATGTTTTGTTACTTTTTTCTGGCACATTTTCAATATTTAAATTATTTTGTGAAATAGGCCAATGATCTTGTTTATCTTTAAGCCATGTAGGCCCTGACCACCATAATTCGCACACTAGCATTTCGCTTGGTTTACTACCCCTTGAGATTATGTCTGCTGGATTATCAGCTGAGCTGATATGTCTCCAATTGTTGACATTTGTAAGAGATTGTATTTCAGAAACTCTATTAGCAATAAATATTTTCCAATGGCTTGGTTCTTGTGATAACCATGCAAGAACAATTTCTGAATCTGTCCATAAATAAATTTGAGAATTATCAATGATAATTTTTAAGACATCTATGATTTTATGCATTAATTTAGAGAGCAATAGCGCACCGCAAAGCTCTAATCTAGGCAATGAAACGGCCTTTATAGGAGCAACACGAGATTTTGCTGTTAACAATTGGCAATAAATTTTACCATAAGAGTCTGTACTTCTTAAATAAATGCAAGTACCATATGCAGACATGCTTGCATCGCAAAAGCCATGTATTTGTAAGGTTACATAATTCGGTAATATGACATGTCTTGGAGTAGAAATTTTATTTATTGAGATTAAATCTTGAAAGAAATTATAAAAATGTTCAGAATGAGATTCTGGAATCGGATCATCCCAATCTAAATGCATTTTCCAAAGTTCTTGTAATATTATTTTAGCCCTGACTAAAACTGGACCTATAAGACCTAATGGGTCGAATATTTGGCTTATGACAGATAAAACTACACGTTTTGTTAACACTTGAGATTTAAAATTAAAATTTGAAGTATATTGAAAAATATCTTGATTAGGATTCCATAAAATACCCAATGTTTTTACGGTCTCCTCTGAATTTGAAATATGAAAATTATCTTGATGTTCTAATACTGGACTATTAAACATCCACTGAGTTAATGTAAAGCCTGCGTTTTTCAAAATTTCTGAAATTTGATTTTTAAGAGTTCTAAACCTTCGGTGGTTTCGTCACCAGTGATTAAATCGTCAACAATAAAATCTGATAATATTATATTACTTGCCTTGGGGTATTGAATACTGTTATCAATAGCTGCTTGTTGCAATGACCTAACTGCCAAAAAGAAGCCGAAGAGGTGCCATACGTAACAGTATTTAAAACATAATGTGAAATTTCTTGATTTGGGTTTTCACGCCAAACGATTCGTTGTAAATCTCTTTGTTCTAGTTTAATATTTATTTGTCGATACATTTTAGTGATATCCGCTTTCATAACATAATTGTGTTTACGAAATCTTAGTAGAACTGAATATAGATCCTCCTGAATGACTGGACCTACACACAGGCAATCGTTCAATGATAAATCGTGTTTAGACTGTTTAGCCGACGCATCAAAAACAACACGTAGTTTTGTTGTTTTACTACTTTCCTTAAGAACTCCGTGATGCGGAAGATAATTTTTGACCACACCCGGTATATTATCTTTATCAATATCGATTTTTGTCATATGACCTAATGACTCATATTCTAACATAAAGCTTTTATACAGTTTTGCAAACTCAGAATTTTTAGACATCTTTTGTTCCATATTTGATAAACGAATTTTTGCTAATTCGAGATTAGTTTTAGATTGATTAATAAATTGTTCAAAGTTGTCACGAAATGGTAAAGAAACTTCAAAACGCCCGGTTTGATCGCGCTTGAATGTATCTAAAAACTGTTGTTCACAAAATTGTTCTTCTTTTGTAAGAAATGACTTTTTGTTATCTGGAAAATTTTCCATTTCCCAAAGTTTTTCCATACTATTTTGAATTTGTGTATTACTTGTGTTTTGATTAATGGATAAAAAACAGTTCGAGTTATTTTTGGTGAAGTTACTTGCAACGGCCCGGCAATAACCCAACCTAACATAGTTTTTGTTAAAATAGGTTTGTTTTTACCTAACTTGATTTGACCGCTACTAAGAATGGAGTAAAATATACTAGCACCTAGTAAAACGTCTACTTGTCTAGAGACCATGAAACTTGGGTCTGCCAAAATAAGATTAGATGGAATTTTTATGTTATTAAAAACCTGATAAGCTTGTGGAATGTTACTTGTAATTTTATTTAAAATTAAAAATGTCAAAGATTGTTTGAAATTATTATGTACAGATTTTATTTCTGTATTAAATGATTGGCTTATATTTGTTTGGTTACATCCTATTCCTGTTATCGGAATACTAGATTTATTTGCTTGAATCTGCAGTTTTTCTGCTAAATGCTGAGTTATAAAATTACTCTGTGAACCACTATCTAGTAAGGCTCTGCATTTTATAAATTTATTTTGCCCGTCTTTAATTAAAATTTCTGCAGTTCCTAGTAAAACACTAGTGTCCATTGGTTGGCTAGAATGTGTATTTACTACATCGATTGAAATGTCATTGTGAAATGAAGTATCGCCTTGACCTTGATTATCACTGTGATTTTGAATATTTAAATTGCACGAATTTGTTGTAATTTGACCTTGGCCTTTAGACACTTGACCTTGGTCTTGACCTTGAGACGCTTGATTTAGGCTTTCAGACTTTGCACCTTGGTCTTTCTTTGTGAAATTGTCAATATGTAAAATGGTGTTATGCCGTTTGGCACATTTTTGCATTGACCTTGGCATTCAAATTCATTTGAGTGATTTAAACGTAAACAATTGTTACATAAATTTAATTTGTTAATTTCTTTTACCCTATTTTGTGGTGTTAAATTAAGAAATTTTTGACAATAATAAACACAATGATTTTCTTTGCAATAGTAACATTTTAATTTGGCTTGTGCTGAAAAATGATTTAATTGAAAATTATTGCCTCGATTATTTTTATTCGACTCATTGACAGTCGATTTGACATATATTGTTTCTAGCAACTGACATCTTGAGGTCAAAAAATTTGTAAAATCGTCAATAGTAGGAAGTGCTGATTGATTTTTAATAGAATTTTCCCATTCACGCTTACTGTTAAAATCTAATTTTGAGACAAGAAGATAGATTAATATTGAATCCCATTGTTGGACTTCTTGGCCTAAATTTTTAGTGACCTAAAATCTTTTAAAAATGTGTCTAAAAAGTTTCTAAGTGCTTGTGCATTTTCTTTTAAAACAGGTTGCAATTCGAATAAGGATTTTAAATGACTGTTTATTATAATACGCTTATTCTCGTACCTTTCTTTTAAAAGATCCTTTGCAATGTCATAGTTTGCCTCTGTGACTTCTAGAGATTGTACTATTTTTGAGCATCACCTATTAAGCATGATTTTAAATAGTAAAATTTTTGAACTTTGTTTAAATATTGATTTTGATCAATCATTGAACTGAAAATATCATTAAACTGCATGTATTCATTATATAAACCTGAAAATTTAGGAAGATTGATAGGGGTAGCCTAACATTAATTTGTTGCGCAGAAAGATTTTGCGAATTAGAAACTTGAGATTGAATTGGATTAAGGCCTTTTTTAAATTGACCATATCTTGAGCCTTTGATAAGACATCAAAATAATTAGTTTCAAAAAATCTAGTTCTTTTTCTAAATCAGCTTTTTGTACATCGCTGTTGTCAAGCTGTTCAATTTGACCTTGGATTGACACGAATTGGTCCCATAAACATTCGATTTTTTCCAAACGCTTTTCTAATTCTGTGACCGTTTTGTTACTAATCTCAAAAGAGTTTAAAAAATTAGTAAACCGTGTGACTTGGGACTTTATAAGCCCTCGGCTACATTTGAGCTTCCTAATTTCGTCATCCGCCATGTTTGACAAAATGAATGGTTTTTATAAATAAAATTTTACGTTTGATCTTGTAAATTTCTAAATTTCCTAGAAATATCTTGGATAAATTTAATAATTGGCATATAAAAATTGAAAAATCATATGAAAATTCGTAGGATGATTGTGGATTAAAGGAACGGACTTACATTGGTCTTAAGCCGCCTGCTTTCTTATCCTTTGTTCTGTGTCACTGGAATTTCACTCGTTTTGTCGCGAAAAACGTGCACCTTTTCCGTGAAAATATAAAAATGTCTATGCGGTTCGAATGGACCAAAATGTTTATTGGCTGGTTCGTTAATTTTGCATGAGAGTGGACTGTATTTAAAACAAAACGCCTTTGTTTGCGTTTGTCTGACCGTGCAAATTGTAAGACGCCTGTGCGCTGCGAACTTACCAGTGGTTGAGTAAAAACTGCCTGGATGATTGGACAGTATTGCCAAACACCTTCCGGTTGAGATACAGCGCCATCTAACAATGTTTAATTTCCTGGCGCGAATATTTAAATGAGTGTCTAAACGATGCATGTATAAAATGCGGCTTTAGCACATTGTTTTGAAGTAATGTATTTTGAAACACTTAAAAACTAATGAAACACTTAACACTTACCTTCAAATAAGAAATTTCACGATTGTTTCAATAAAATTTAATTTTTTAATGGCATAATAGTAAATTAGGGTTGTTGAGTTCGTTAAATTTGGAAACAAAATAAGAGTTTAATAAGTTTACCATAGTTTTTCTTCGACTATTATTATATCACCGAGAAACTTTTTAACAGCTGCCTAGTGGATTTATATTAACAACAACAATAAATTAATTGTGCCCGATTTTTGACAGATTAGATCAGATATTAGTTGATTTTACCTACCTATGGGATATTTTTATACTCATATGTTGCTTGAAAATAGTGAAATGGTTACCTTGGCTGAAAAGTCATATTTAGATAACAAACTTGTTGAAAACATACAATTCATAGTATTAATGCACATTTAAAGCATTTCATAACGGCCGTGGGTAATGGATAAGACAAACAACCTGGTAAATATTACATTAAAGATGTAAGCATAACAAGTCGTTTTTTTTTATTTAGAACCCAACAAGCCATTCCTAAAATATTTGTACCGATTTAAAATACCCTATTTAATTAACCCGTATAAATGATATAATAAAAGTATCCATAATATAATAAAATATAATTATTTTTTTAAATATTATTATTGCTAAAGTTATATGAGAAATACCTACTAATATTTACAAATTTTCAAATAAAGCACGCAGATCTTTATTGACAGTTTAATTACATTAAAATAATAATGAAGTATTAATCCCGACACTAAAATATCTATTTTACCATCAAAAGTGATAAACCTATGGATATTTAGCAGTAATTAACCCATGATAACGCTGTCCAAACGCCAAATTAATTTTACTGTTATTGATTTAAAGATCGTTTACATATTGTGCCCTTTGGTCATCCATAAATCTCTCTTCGCTGTATCGCCTGAAGCCCTATCAGAAATTATTACCATAATATTAAACTCTGTCTCTAACTATATAGCTAACGTAATATTTTATGCAAATGTTGCCTTTTGCTTAATTAGTATTTACTTTGTTTTAAACTTAATTAGCACTATTTAAGAAATACTTTAAAACTGCAGATTGTGTAAAATGACTATTGTTGAAATTGTTAATTGCAAAAAAACAGGTTGTTTGACCTTACGCTTTTATTTAGATTAATTTTAAAAAATTGAAGCTTCTCTAAAAAGTATTAATACCTAGGTATAAAATCGAAGAAAAAAGATTTCAGAAAGGTCATATATTTTATTAGAGAGTGGTCATTTTGCTTATTTACAGTAAAGGTTAAATTAAATATTTTTGTTTTAAATTTTTATTTTATGTTATTTATACAGTGTGTCCAAAATAGGTGTTACAAGAGGACAAATGAACCAAAAATTTCTGAATTTTAAAGCGAAATTTTGGGAAAACTGGTCGCATAGTCCAAAACATATAAATACAAAATTTTACTCCAATTGGTATTATACAGGGCAATTTATAACTATAAATATGAAAAATGTCCCAATTTCCTGGAACTAACTTCTTTTATTTTTAAAAAGTAAACAAAATTGTATATGTCAAAAATGCTAAAGAGAATTGAATTGTATGTCAAAATTTGAAGTTAAAGCATAAGAGTAAAAGAAATGTAATTGTTTATTTTTTCATTACGCTTTGCAACCTAAATAATGGGCAAAAGGAAGCAAAATTTAAAAAAATATATATAAAAATTTAAATTATTTTTAAAAATTTGATGCCTTAAGCCAAAAACTTTAAAAATGTTAATGCATAATGTAAAAAATTAACAAAAATAATAGTATTACTTTGATTCTAGAATATTAAATTTTGACATACAATTTTATTCTCTACAACATTTACATTTTGTCCTGTTTTTAAAAATAAAGTTATTTTACTTCTGGCAATTTTTTATATTTTTAGTTATAACTCACCCTGTATAAAACCAATCGGAGTAAAATTTTGTATTTATTAGGTTTGGACCATGCAACCAGTTTTCCCAAAAAGACGTTTAAAAATTCCAAAATTATTGGTCCATTTGTCCGCTTGTAACACTTATCCTAAGACACACTGTATATATTTTTTCAATAAGCCAAGGTGCGTTTTATTTCTCAAAAACAAAGTAAGACGTAAAGAAAATAAGAGGCCACGGTTAAATTTTTAGTTGCCTACTCCAAATAAATTAATAAATAAAATAAAAATACATATACAATCAGTTACAAATTTATATTTCTATTTATTAATGACTTGGGCACCCAATGAGACGTAGCAGATTTCATGTAAGGGTCCCAGAAAGGTATAAAGTGTAAAATAATAATAATAAAAAATTCGGTAAAAAAATATTAAGTCTACTTCATAGGTATATAGTGCATTCCAATTATAACCGAGCCACCCCGCAAAATTTCGTTATTTGTACACCTATAAAAAAATCTCGAAACACGTTAATAGTTGTATTTTTTGTCAAAATTTGCTTGTCAAGGGTAATCCCTTCCCCAATCAACATAAACTTCAAAAGTTTAAACGGGAAAGGGGTCAAGTAATACCTATATTAAGTGGTTTAAATTCTGTCTTTAACAGACTTTCGATTTTGTAAATCGGTTTAGTAGTTTCCAAGAAAATGTACCCTAAATGTCTGGTGTCTTTAGCCTCTGTAACTTTTTATTTTTAAAATAAAATTTTGTTTGTGGGTATATTACCTATGCAGTATTGCATAAATTAAGTTGTTTTCTGTTACTTCCGGTTTAGCCGGAAATGATCTTAACTTTCCTATTAAAAATTAAATACCCGGAATATTTTTAATTATTTGAAAAGACGATGCCATTTCAAATACAATGACACTCTATTGGCTACTTTTTGACATCTAACCTATAAATATTAATAATATTTGATTAGCGTTCCACTAATGCAATAAAACTGTAAATTTTGGCCAAGGGAGTCACGAAAAAATGGATGTAACTATTTATTTTGCTGTGACTACTTGGTCCAAAATTTAAAGTTTTGTTTCATTTATGGCCCTGTGGATTAAAAAGTAAAAACTAAAAATATTTAGAGGTTATATGTCGAAAACTAGCACAACAGTGTCATTGTACATTTAAATTATACTTTTTATTTAAATTAATAAAAATGTACAGGGTGTCCCATTTAAAAAAATAAAGTGTAGGTCGCTTTTGGCTTAACCGAAAATAACCGAAAACAACTGACTTTACAAAATATTGCACATTTAGTTGATATATCTACATACCATTTTATTTTATTATTTTAAAAAATTATAAAGTTACAGGGGTTAAAGACACCAAATATGTAGGGTTCGTTTTCTCGGAAACTACTTAACCAATTTTAAATAAACTTAAGTCAGTTAAAGATATAATTTTAAACCTTTAAAATAAGGTATCACTTGACCCCCTTTTCCATTTAAACTTTTGACGTTTGTGTTGAAGGGGGATGGGATAACCCTGGGCAAGTAAAGTTTAACACAAAAATGTGTTCCCCCTAAAAATAAAAATTGACGTATCTTAGAATTTTGTGTACAAATACCGGAATTAAAGGGGTGGCCCGTTTTCATTGGAATGCACTGTATATTTTAAGATTTTAATATGTTTATTTTTATTTAAACCAGGCTGTATTCAGTTAAAGCATATTTACGAAATTACCTTACCTTATGTATTTAAATATATATATATTTTTAATTTCACACCGATAAAATGTGCGAATCATATACTAAATATTATGCAGTTATTTAAAGATATTTTAATCGCATTACAAAATATTAGGAACAAGATTTTTTTTCGGAAAAAGAACAACAAATGCAATAAGTTGTTGTTTTAATACTATAACAATACCGTTAACTTGACATTATTTCTATATGAATTAAATAAAATATTTTATTACTTAAGTTAAAAAGTGACGAAAAAATGTGGTTGTGTTGCAATATAAGATCTAAAAATACCTACAACGTAATAGCTTGGCAATAAAACATCCGCAAGGATATAAATCTACAAGTTTAATTTCTCTAAGGAAAAACTATCAATTTAAAACATGTCCTCTATCTGATGCGCCGTTCAATGGTAACTATGTTATTCAAAAAAAAAATAGTTATAAATCGGCGGGCGGGACATAGGAAATCCCATGTAATTTTTAATGGTGTTAATTATTGGCTCCCTAATTATTTTAGAGAAAAATTTTATTGAAGATTATTATTTTATTATATAAACTTTAGATTTTTCGGTTTACCTGTTTGCTAATATATTTTTAAAAATTGTTACATTATTATCGCCTCATATTTATAAACAACAATAAAAATACCAGTTAGCGTGACATAACGTTGTCATTGTGAAATTTAGTGCTTAATTATTATCAAAAAATCGTAGAGCGAAAAGATTGACCATGAGTTATACTACTGAAGAAAAAGTATTGATGAATAAATGGTACTATCAAGAAAATAGTTACCAAAAGGTGTCAGACATGTTCGCTGCTCAATATCCGAATAGACCGATACCCGGAAAATCAACAGGCGATAGGACTATCAAAAATTTGAGACCAAAGGCACAGTGATAAATAACTGCGGATGTGAAGCTAGGAAGTATCAAAGAGAAAAAACGTAAGAGATGATAGAGACTTGGAAATTTTATTGCACGTGGAAGAAAATGAAGGGTAGGTGAGTACAAGGAAACTTCAGGATATCATAGGAAAAGATCAATCAACAGTGCTCCGGATTTTAAAAGGGCATAAATACATTTCATACAAATATGAAAGACATCAAGAGCTAAGGAATGGGGATGAAATACGACGACAGGAATTTTGTTTTGACATGATGGAAAGGGCCAACATGGACAGGGAATTTATAAAAAATATTTGTTTTACTGATGAGTGCACATTTACGTTAAACAGTGAACACAATCATTAAAATTACCGATTAACGGAGCAAAAGTAAACCAATACAGATTTGTCGAAACGAGGACGCAATATCCACAGAAAGTAAATGTTTGGGCGGGGATTTTCGGACAACATATTATTGGACCATTTTTTCTTAATCAAAATTTGCATGCAGAATTTTATTTGGAACTACCCGAACAACTAATTTTACCCGCTTTAAATGATGTATCCAGAAAAAATCAGGAAATTTGGTACCAAATGGATGGCTGCCCGGCACATAATACCCTGACTGCTCGGGAATATTTACACAATGCTTTTAATGGAAATGTTATTGGCCTACGTTACACCATAAATTGGCCAGCCAGCCCTCCTGATATTTCTTCAAATGACTTCTTCCTCTGGGGCCATTTAAAAAGCATGATATACAAGGAAAAAAATTACTTTAATCTAGATGAGTTAAACAATGCTATTTCTGCAGAATGCCATAAAATTTCAATTTACCAGTTAGCCAATGTAAGAAGACAGTTGTATGAACATCTGGGTTATTGTCTAGCAGTCAATGAAGGAATATTTGAAAATTTTTTAGTTTATTTCCAACATATTAATTATTGTAATAATATTAATAATTTATTAAAGCATGTAAATATTATAAATGTCATAAGTTCTTGAAATTTGTTACTTTAGTTTAGTTTAACTTAACTTAGGGGAATTAGGGAAGCCAATATTTGACCCCATTAAAAATTACATGGGATTTCCTATGTCCCGCCCGGCGATGCATTACCCGGTATAATGGCATAACAATTGTGGTTCTTCCTCAAAATTTTTACCCTAAATAGGACCTAATATTCTACTTGCGCTTATCTATTTACCGGATCAAAATTACTTTATAATAAATATAGTATGTAAAGAAAGGTATTATTACGAGATTGCCTAAAAAATAGGTATGGTTAAGTTTATATTTAAAATTAAAAAATCCTTTAAATTTTTACCACACCCTGTAAAATGGCAAGTCCTGTATTTTAAAATACATTTTAAGGCTTCGTAAAATATTAATTTTTTTAATATTACAGAGTGTACCAAAAAACTGTAATAATTTTTCTAAATTTAAATTTAAATAAGTTTTCATGGCTTTAGTAGTAAAATTGAAGAAAGAAAAATTTGATAATATGTTAGTACTGTCATGTAGAGTAAAAACAAAAAAAAAAAATAAATTGATTTAATATAGGGTGTGTAAAGAATTTTGAGTTTTTTTTTATTTTAAGTTTAGCTTTGAACATACATTTTTAGGCGTCTCTGTAGCAACACCTTTATTTACAGACTATATTTAACATAAAATAGTTTTTATCCCGTTAACAGGATGGTGCGGGTTGCTTCCTATTCGGATCTTAGACTATAATAATCCTGCTTCAAACATATTTGTTATTATTATGTTAAGATTTATCGTGGAATAAAAACCGGGTCAAATTATTTAACATTACGTTGTTTAAAATAAAAATTGCTTAAGGTGGGCATATTGTATTCAGTTACCTTTTTACAAAAAAAAAGAAACTTTAATTTAATATGTGTTCAAAAATGCTGATTTTTACGATACTGGTTATTTAAATTATATTTTTCTTACATAGTTTATATTACAATTTATCGAAACCCGGTAAAATCTTAGACTGGTCGCCAACACCGCCAGTTGTGGTCGACATCGGTGGCCGCTTCAAGTCAGTATACACAACCACTTGCAGTCGCCACCGGTGGTCGCTACAGGTGGCTTTGCTTTACTTTGCGAGATACAGGGTGAGTAGATATGCTATGTGCGTTCTAGCACAATAGGGGTAGTTTTTCCCATGTATTTCTTATGGGAGAAATTTAAGGTCTCGATTTGCAATTTTGGTGCCATTCAAAAAGTTATTATTTTATTTTAGTTATTGTTAAATATTTTATTTATTACTAAAACATTTTTTAACAGAATTCAGTACTAAATGTTTTTGTTTATTGTGGGCAATCAATGTATGCTAATGTATTTGTCTTAAACGTAAAGGGAGCTGTATCTTGCAAACTTTTCGACGAGGTAAGTTATGTAAGACCATTGTATTTTTGGCCCAAGAACTCTATGGTAGCATTTTGTACAGACCTTTTAGAGACACGTCCCTGTAGCAACATCTTTATCTACAGACTATATTTAACATAAAATAGTTTTTATCCCGTTAACAGAATGGTGCGGGTCGCTTCCTATTCGGATCTTAGACTATAATAATCCGGCTTCAAACATATTTGTTATTAAATTACACATCAGTGGACAATCACTTATATCTAATGCCTTTTTCATTTTTCCATTGTGCACTCTAAAAGCTTTGTTTTAGTTACATTAAAATAATAGAAAATTTATTCACTCTACTGAAAGGCGTCGTTTGTTATAATTACTTTGTTAGACAGAAACGTGCTTACAACAAAGAAAACAATACAAATATGTTGAATATTTTCCAATAATAAAATTTGTTTCGGGGAGACTTCGATAAAATTTGTCAAACGTGTCTCCCAATTTAATTTTTGATTATTGATTAATAAAAATATATTATTTAACTATAAAACCACAAGAAAACTAAACACGTACAGCACAGCAAAATAAATCATTCTTTAGGTTAGGTTAACTATTATTCGGTGGTTTTTATTAGTTTTTATAAGCATAGCCGCCGGACGGCGGCATCTACTGGAGTTTTAGCGGCTTTTATATACGCAAATAGATAAAACCTGCGATGTTCTTTTAATAATTGAGCAATGCCGCCGGCGGTCGTTTAGCCAGTGCCTAAGTAAAAACAAAATAAGTAAACTTCTAAAGCCACTACAGGATGGGTGCTTAACTTTTTTGACATTTAAATTTAGTAAAAATTACTGTACGCAGGAAATTTCGGTTAGGGTTTCGGCCGATTCTGACCAAAAATCAAGTTCCGGCGTCAATTCTCGATTACGCCAAAATTGGCCGAAACTTTTGCCGAAACCGAAACTGATTTCGGAAGTTGTCATGCGCGCTTGCCTAACTTCCTGTTCGCGGCAATGCTCTTTTAATTTGAAAATTATGAAAAAAATAATAACGTCTTTTGATAAATGATTAAAACAAAATAACTATTTAGTGTTTTTATTTCATATTCCTATATTATGCAGAATAATCGTAAAAGGCCCCAAATTTTAATACATTTAGGTCTTTTTACTTGGCGACGTGAGTTTTGGTTTCGGCCAAAACTGAAGTCACGGCCGAACATTCGGTTAAGTTTTGGCCGGAAAACTTCTAACTTCCTTCTACCTTGCAACCTATTATCTATGATAAGCAAAGAATAATAATATTTTTAACATTTTTAAACACCTTTTAAGACTTTCCATAACGGTAATAAAATTCCTACTTTAAAGAATAATTAATTACGAGAAGCTTTCATATAGGCAAAAGTAAATGTAATAAATTGGACAATGGCAACTTATAAACAGTAACTCAGGTGCAAGAAATGTCGGAAAATATAAATTATGGCATTTTCAAGCCGTAAGGAGTCTTTAAAAATAGTAAGGCAACATAGCTATAAATAAAATTAAAAAGAAAATTAATTTTAAAATTGTGTTGTGTTTTTTAAGAAAGCAGTAAAGAAAACCAAAAGTAAAATATACAAAGCGTTTTAGTGGAATGTAAAAAAATATATATATTTTAAATCTAAAAATAAGGTAGGTGAAGAATATAAAAAAGGGCAATATATTTTTGCACTATACAGGGTGTTTTCTAATTACGGCAACAAAAAATTTAGGAACGTAATTCTTAGCAATTTTTTGAAAAAAAGTTTATACAATTTTTCGTTCTTTAGATACAGGGTGTTAAACTTTAGAAAAAAACTAAAATTTTCTAAAATGTTTTTTTGTAATATTTGGTAAACTTGATATAAATGTTATTTAATTAGTATTTATTTTTGTTATTACATATTTGCTAATAAAGAGTTTTTAAAAGAAAAATGCCTCAATATTTTTGTATGGTCCAGGATTATGTAGTTTAGCGGATTTTTTTCTGCAAAACTACACTGAAAGAAAACAGTTAATTAAACTACCTTTCAGTTGCTTCGTTAATAACCATTCTTTTATTTTTAGGTAACATACCTATTTTTTTAATAATGATATTAGCTTGATCTTTCGAGAACTATTAAAGTTGTCTTTCTGAAATCAAGGTATTACTGTTAATACATTTCTGCATAACACTAACTAGTTGGTTTAGTTACAATCCATTTACGTGTTAATAAAATCTTACCAGATTTACTATTATGTTGCGGTTTAATTGTGGTAATTAAGTTTATTATTTGTGTTTATTAAATGCATCAAATAAAGTTTCCATTAATAAAGGCAGATAAACGCCTTCCTAATACTATTAGATATTCAGGTATTAAAAGTGGAGGATTTAATAATCATAACTAAAGTCATTTAGCTAGATATGGATCGTTAAAAATCGATATACTTCGGTAGCGCTCGTCAACGGAAAGTCTTCCAAAAGAGGCGCAACGTTCTTGTTGGTAATTCAGTTTTGTGCTTCGTGTGGTTTGGGTAGGGTAGGTTTTTCTTGGCGTATTATTTTTACGAACGCCATTTGACTGATTCCAAAATGGCGCGTGTAAAAATCTTAATTTATTTAAAAACCAAATATTTTATTTCGTTTTTCAATGTTTTTGGTTTGTTTTAGCGTTATGCAGTTTTATAATGGCCTACAAACGTACTTTACAGGAATGGGGCTTTAAACAAAGTGTTATAGAAGCTTTTAAAGGTAAGCATTAAAAAGATTTGCAACTTCTTAATTAATATTGGTAATTATTTATTCTTTTATTTTTCGATTAAAAAAAATACTGACCTGTTCTAAAGGCAGTTACTGACATAAACCCTTCGGGGAAGCAAGAAAATATAGTTTTTTTTTAGGTTTTGCGGACACAAGTTTTTAAAATTTTAAATGTTCAGTCATAAATGGCAATTATTTAACAGTTATATTTTTGCAAAACGTGAATATTTCGCTTTTTTATGTGCTATTTAGAATGCATATTTTATAATGAAATTTCAGAAACTGCTCAAATTTTGTCAAGCAAAACGTAATGAACCCACTTTAATTTCTAGACATTAACTTTACGATGGTTTTACCCCGCCCAGCCACGGAAGAGGAAATGGTTCGCCCAGTAACCCAATTTTAATCTCAAAAATTAAAGAATAAATAATTACCATTATTATTGAGAAGGTTGCAAATCCTTTTAATGCTTAGTTTTAAAAGCTTTTATAGCACTTTGATTAAAGCCCCATTCCGTTAAAAGTACGTTTGTAGGCCATTATTAAACTGCACAACGCAATAAAACAAACCACAAACATAGAAAAACGGAATAAAATATTTGGTTTTTAAAAAAATAATATTTTTACTGGTTTATCAGTCAAATGGCGTTGGTAAAAATAATAAGCCAAAAAAACCTACCTCATCCACTTATCACACTTATCTCGTAATACATACCTATACATAAAAATTTATAGATTTTAATTCTTAATACTTCTCCATATACTCCATTGACCATATATATTTTATAAATTTAATTTGCTACAGGAACTAGAGCTTATTTGCTGAAGCAACTAAAGCCCATATACTACAATAACTAAGGCTTATACAGGGTGTCCCGAAAGGTAAGGTCAAAAATGGTAGAAGTGATAGAGTGAGCCAAAATAATGTTAGTACTTCATATAAAAAAAAGTTCTATCGCGCTTTCTTAGGGAGTTTTTGACGTTTAAAGTTAGAATAAAAAATGTATTTCATTTATAACTTTTAAACGGTTGCCCCAATAATAATTATATTTGGGCATTTAAATAAACTCATACCAGTGTTTTTTTCCATAGGCAAATGATAGCGCAGCAATTCACTTAATTATACAGGGTAAGACGAATTTTTTCGTTTATTATATGCATATTTTACAGAGATGAAAAATTTGACATTTTGGTTTGACCGTTTAATTCCTTTATCATTTTTGTACAAAAAAGGTATACCTTATGTAAATCGATATCTTGGACCATTCTTCATAAAATCGCATTTTAAAAACCAGACATGCATACCCCTATTTTGTATATAACAAAAAAATCCATTTTTGAGGAAAATATTAAAATGTGGTTTAAAAAATTAAAAATGGTGTTTAAAGGCCTTTGAAACTTTATAACACAAATAAAGACTGTTTTTTTTAAATTTTACCATATTTTAATAATTTTCTCAAAAAATTGATTTTTATTACATACAAAATGGGGGTATGTCTGGGTTTAAAATGCGTTTATATGAAAAACGGTCCAAGGTATCAATTTAAATAAAGTATACCTTTTTTGTACAAAAATGATAAAGAAATTATACGGTCAAACCAAAATGTAATTTTACCTCTGTAGAAATGCATTAAATAAACAGAAAATTCGTCTCACCTGTATAATTATGACTGACAGCGCATCATTTGCCTATGGAAAAAAGCATTGGTACGAGTTAATTTAAATGCCACAAATATCATTATTATTGTGGCAACCGTTCAAGAAGTTATTGAAAATACTATTTTATATTCTAAGTTTAAACCTCAATAACTCCTAAGGAACCGCGATAAACTTCTTTTTATATGAAGTACTAACGTATTGGCTCAACTCTACCACCTATCATTTTGACCTCACCTTCCGGACACCCTGTATATTCCAGCAAGCTACATTTTTGCTACTTTAATTATAGCTTAGGTATTACCCTAAGTCCTGAAAATTATAACCATACAAAAGCTCTTTAGTTAAGCCCATTAACATTACAATATTGATCATAATGTTGATATAGTAATACTGATAATAAGATTGAATATCAGTCACAACTTAGTCCCTTGAGCAGTAAAAAGTAAATGACTTAATTACCATAATGTCATGGACTAACAGCGGTAACTAGACGACTTTAATAACCACACTACTAATGCCAAATAATGGTCGCTAACATATAAGATATTTTTCGGTTATTAAGCCGACTTAGTTATAGTAACTAATTTGGAAGTAGAAAGTCAACTTTAATTATGGCATTAACTGATCTTATCTGTCCCCTATTTAACTGAGATAATTTAGTTATGATTATTAAAACTTTAATTATGGTTGCTAGACATTTCTCTCAGTGTAAGACACAAAAAAAAGTTGTATTTTTATGTGTTTCATCCGGAAAAAATTCCAAAAGTTTCAAAAGTAAGTTTCATACATTTTTTGTAAATATTATTGATAGCTGATGCATTCTACGCCGCACACTGGTCTCACAAATTAAAATTGGTTTGGTGCTAAAGATTTACTTCCTAATTTAACTAATACCACAGCCAAATTTAATAAAAATCCGTTTTCACTTTAGAAGGTTTTAACACTCTCTACTATTTTAAGAAACAAAATCATTTCGGATGTAAATCGATTTGCCTGAACTTTTTTGATGAAGACACTTGCTCAGGAATATGCCCCTAATTTTTCTTACCACAATTAGAAAACACCCTGAATACCACCAGAGGTGCCCACGAGATCACTTTCCGGCTGCCATTCTGTTATTTCTTTATCAGTACTGATTAAACTTGGTGGGGTGTTAGACTAACAAAAAGGCATTTTAAGGTTTATATGATAGGCTTTTACGACTTCCGGGTTCTGCCGGAAATGACTGGTACTTCTGATTTTTAAATGGGACCCCCTGTATATTTTTTATTTTTCGGATTCTCAGATTATTTTTGGTCGATATACAATATTTTGGAAACAAATTTTGGTAAAATTTTATTTTTAAATTAAATTTTTATTTTTCATCTAGAGTGCCATGATCATTCTAAAATCACTTCTCATACTTTACTTATTTTTCAGAAAAAATACGAAATAACTGATTTTATATCTAATCTTCATCTAAACTCTATCTAACGATGTAAAAAACATCCACGACACTTTATTTTATCTTCTTTTAAAAAACAACATTTATTAAGTAGAAAAATAATCTTTTGATGGATTGCCATAAAAACAGAGACTAATTAAATGTGTTGGCAAAAACTATTTTTTTTAACTTTTAACGGAACACAAGCAATTGTTTTTACAACATATTGCTAGTCAGAGTTCTGTTCTTATGGCAGCTTACGAGTAGCTTTACGACGTATGTACGCTGATATTCAGCATTAAAAGGCGCATTTTCCACATAATTAATGTTATTTTTTAGTATCGTAGTATTTTACATAATTGGATTCGCTTTGAATACTGCATTTAGAAAAATTATAAAAGTAATATGGTCCTACTTGGTTTTTGAGATAGGGTAAAAAAAGTCAAAAATAAAGTCTAGAGCCGTCTGATAAAAGTTTAAATTTTTTTTTCTGAAAGTAAGTAAAGTTTGAGAAGTGATTTTAAAAGATTATGGCACTCTAGATGAAAAATAAAAATTTAATTTAAAAATAAAATTTATTTTAAAATACTGTATTCCGACTAAAAATGCTCTAAAGAATCCAAAATATACAGGGGTCAATTTAGTAATCAAAAGTTCAGTCATTTCCGGTGAAACCGGAAGTCGTAGAATTCTATCATATACACCTAACAAATTACTTTTCGTTAGTCTAACGACCTCACCAAATTTCGTCAGTATCGATTAAGAAATAAAAAATGGCAGCCGGAAAGTGATCTCGTGGGCACCCGGTATAGTTATATAAAGGTTATATTGTGGTGAAAAGTAATATCAAGTTAAGGTAACACTTTACACAAAAACATAGCCTAACCTAATTTAACTTTATATATAGCCATATGCTCACCATGCGCACTTGGTAATATGCACATGGACATATTGTCAGATGTTTGCAAATTATTTACCTTAAAGTAATTTTATGACAGGTATGACGAGTGAAGTTAGAAATTTGGACATTAAAAGTAAGTAGATCAGAAAACACTTTCTCAAAAAAAAACAGTGGTGCAAGCGGCTTTGTTTACCTATATTTATTTAAGTTTTTTGTAAATTTTTAGGTATTTTAAAGTTTTAATACAACCTTTTTGTACCTTCGGACATAAAATACAATTTTACGCTACTCATTTGAGGGGCGTAAAATTGCATTGTTACGCCCTAGGGCAAAAAGTATTAAAAACACCCGCATTTATAAATACGGGCGTAAAATTGCACTTTTATGCCCTGGAGCAAAAAAGTATTAAGAAACGCCCGCATTATAAAATTTAAAAAACAATAATAACATTTTTTTTTTTGGGTAAAACAAGAATTTATTAAATTAAACATATGTTAAAAGTATACTGAATAAAATTTAATAATTTTGGTGTATAATACTAATCTATATACAACAAAAATAAAGAAAAAATTACTACAGAAAATGTTTGTATATTAATTTCGGTCGTACAAAAGATACTGTTTGCAACTCTGGCGTAAAAAGCTTTTACGCCCACAGCTGATTGTTGCCTGTAAAAATGATATTTTATGCCCTTGGTTCAAAAATAACTATTTTATGTACTTTTATTTCATTTGCAGTTTAAAAATATCCACTTTTATAGAAATTTTTTTTTCTTTTTTATACCTGGCCATATTTCTTACACCATATTGGCAATATGTCCATTTACACATTTTTTTCTTTAAATTGGTAAAACAAATTTTAGACCAATTTTTTGTGACAAGAACTTTTTTGTAGGTTTTAAATGTGTTAAGCTTTATCGTAGAATAATTACACATTACACAACCACTTGCAGTCGCCACCAGTGACCACCACCAGTAACTTTTTTAATTTACTAACTAAAACTTTTACTGTCACCCTTTAACAAATAATATCCGGTTATACCGGAAGTGCTACAGAAACTGACTTTAGTAGTTAGTAGTAAAAGTAAAGAACTATAATTATTCAAATGGAAAGCACGACCTTAAGTCCCAGGGTCGTATATAGGGAGTGGGGGCGGGTTAGGGGTTTAAACTCATGAGTAACAAGGTAAATTTGTATGAAAGAGAACATTTTCTAGCAGAAAAATCAGTTAGATAGAAGTATTTTAAAAGTAAGCATCTCTTTTTTGCTCTTCAAAATGTTTGACAAAAAAATTGTAGGAAGAAAACAGTGGTGTTTAAAATGAAGACCTTCTCTGACATTTTCTCATACTAAATTTCATGGCGCTCAGACTCCCCCCATAAAAAAACATTAAAAGGTATATACAGGGTGTAATTTATTTGATGGCTAAAAATACAGGGGATGATTCCTAAGCTCATTTTAAAAGAAAAGGTTATATGAACATATGTCCTAAACGTTTTAACTTTTAGACTAAAGGGTGTTAAAATGTTTATAAAAATATCGTTTTTTTAACATAACTTTAAATCTCTTTTAGCTATTTTTATAAAATTTATCATGCACCTACTAAGCACCAATAGGCTTCTTTTAATGTAGATTTTAAAAATTATTATTACTACAGTGGCGTTCGCATGGGATATACACTGAAATTTTAAAAAAGTGAAACATTGTACGCCATTGCTTTTTAAAACCAAAAATTATTTTTAAAATTTCTATTTATTTTACAAGAAATTTGACCTTTTTAACGTTCTATGTCAGATGCACAGTGTTTTTGCGTAAAAAAATAAAAACCGAAATTATTCTTAACTAGTAGGCAAGAACCCTATTTTTAGATTTTTATGCGAAAACCAAAGGATCAAATTTGTTGCAAAATAAATGAATATTTGAAAAATTATTTCAATTCATAAAAAAAGCAATAGCGTACAATGTTTTATTTATTGAAAATCTCCAGTATTTATCCCATACGGACGCCACTGGTTAAAATATTTAAAAATCTTCTACGTTTACAAAATCTATTTGTGCTTAGTAGGTTTGTGGCAAATTTCATTAAATTATCTTTAACAGTTTTAAAGTCATGATAAAAAACTTTTTTTAACTTTAACAGCCTGTAGCCCAAAAGTTAGGAGGTTCAGGACATACGTTCATATGAACTTTTAAAATAGGCTAAGGAATCATACCTTGTATTTTAAGCCATCAATTAAATTACAACTCTGTATACGTCCCTGTTAAACCCTAAACTTTAAATGTAATAATTATTATTTTTTTATTTTTAATAATAAAGTCCTATGTTTAAATCCCATAGTTTTTAAAGTATAAATAGTAAAATGCTAGGCTGCCTTGAAAATAGAGAAAAATGTATTCTATCACGTCAATAAACCAACGTGTGTTACGATCGTATTTTAAAAATGTACAGGATCCGTCACGACGAGTTGAGTCGACAAGTATATAGGAAACGCCTAGGAATATTTTTCTGAAAATTTATATAGGAGGGTAACTGACAAGAGCTCTCTTCAACAAAAATATTTTCAACTCTCGACAACTTCCGGTTATACAGCCAAAGCCAACTGACATTTTTGAGTGTCCTAATAAAGATAGAAATATTTCGTTTTTTCCACTTTATACGCAAACCGTTCATTTTAAATATAGGGTTGTAATTATAAAGTGCCCTTCTTTGTAGCGTAGAATCCATTGGCGAAGAAAAAATAAGGTTGACATTTAAAAAATGAAGTTTTTGAGTTTTCAAAATATCAGAATACGGTGTTAATTTTGGGCACCTTGTATATTTTTTTTTTTTTGATAATTTTCATGTGAGGGGTAAGATATGGATCTTATTTATCCAAAGTCAGAAAATATTTAGCCTATCTCGTTTGAATTTCAAGAAATTGTTATTTTTGTCTAAGGTTGCATCTGTCAAATATTTCGAAAAAACTGAAATTGCTGCAAAATGGCTAGATCTAGGGTGTATGATGTTTTATACAAAGTTGTATTAAAATTTAACGTAGATTCCAAAAATTCAATAAAAAATAGGACATTCCATTTAAAATAACGAAGTTGATGTCTACTTCCGGTATAACCGGAAGTTGTCGAGAGTTGAAAATATTTTGTTAAAGACAGCTCTTTCAGTTACCTTCCTATATAAATTTTCAGAAAAAATATTTCTTGGCGTTTTTTATATACTTGTCGACTCAACTCGTCGTGACGGACCCTGTACAAATAATTAAAATCTAGAAGGTGACTTCTTTTAATTAAAATCCACTGTATATTCCTAATTAATTTAAGTTTAATGAAAACCATCGTTATAATTGTAATAAAATTAATTTTTTATTAAATAAACCATGCAATTTGCTATTGCGTTTAATTTTTTAAAAGAAGAATTATAATGGATGGTAATTATTTGGGTACACACCAAAAATTAAATTAAAAGTATAAAAAAAAATTAAAACAAGTAAAAAGATAAATAAAAATCGACGTTTCGATGGCAAATCTGCCACCGTTGTCAAGATAAATTAAATACACATAATAAAAATAAATATTAACTATTATTAAGGTTTAAAATTTTATTATTTTTTATCTTTTTTAGGATATGTTGAAATCTCTTTGACATTAAATGTCAAATATTTGTCGTCGATTTTTAAATATCTGTTTACTTTTTTATTTTTATTTTTTTTGGTTTTTAAGTACTTTTATTTTAATTTTTGGCGTGTACCTAAATAATTAACATCCATTAAATGAATCCGCCAAACTACAGAACATGTCTTCAATCGAAGAATTATAAACAAGATAATGTAAAATAAATTATAACTATAATTTTTAACCCTATTATCCAACCATGCTCATTTTTCTCAATCAAAATGGAAAATGATTATAAAAGACAAATTTTAGCAGTGATAAAAATCTCAAGGAAGCCTATTATACGCATAAAGGGATCTTTTTAATAAAGGATATAAGAAATATGCCTTAAAAAAGCGACCACAGATAACAAAAAACGAAATTAAAAAGCCATTTTTTGCAACATTATCACCATTAAAAAGAAAGAGCGAGAAGAAATGATGGTGAAAAGATGTTTTTCTTCTTTTAATTTTAAATAAATTAAAAGCAAACGTATTTTTTTTTACTTTTGACAGCCACGAAAGCTTACGTTCTACATAGCCATAAGACTTATAGATTATAAGATATTTTTTATCATAATCATTAAGAAAGAAAAAGAGAGAAGTGATGGTAAAATGGTGTTTTTTAGGCGGTTTATAGCCACAAGACTGATAGATTTTGGGATATTCCGATATCATCATCATTAAGAAAGAAAGACAGAGAAGTGGTGGTTAAAGGGTGTTTTGTTTTGATTTTGAAAAACACCCTTAAAAGGTTGTTTTGCTGCTTTTTAATTTTAAATAAAAGTTAAGCAAACGTTTTTTTTACTATTTGACAGCCACAAAAGCATAAAGCTTAGGTTCTAAGGTATTGTCTGTGTCTTAAGCGAATAAGAGGCAGTTTATTGCCACAAGACTGATAAAGTTTGAAATATTTTGTTATAGTTATTATTTAAAAAAAAAATGGGTAATAGTAAAAAGATGTTTTGCTGCTTTTTAATTCTAAATAAAATAAAAGCAAACGTTTTTACAAGATTAAATTTAAACAAAATATTTTTTGGCTTTTCTCCAGAAAAAAAAATTAAATTTTTATTTAACATTTTAGGAAAATTAAAACTTTTATACATATGAAGAACTATTCTGCTCTTACATAATATAATAAAAGTTATTATTACTTAAAAAGAAATTAAATAATGAAATATTTAATATTCAGTTACTTACAATACAAAGGTTTCATTCTATAGAACGTAGGAGCTTTGATAGTAAGTATTGGAATTCATCCAAAACTTGAATTTTTAACTCATATCTGACTAAAAATTAGTTACGTTGGCTGAAGAATCATATTTAGAAATCGGGGTTGTCGAAATCATATATAAAGTATGGGATCTATGCACATTTAAACGACTGCGTGGGTAATTGAGGTGGTTAATGTGTGTGGGTAATAGCCGCGAGTAAATAGCCATATTACCCTTTTAAAAAATATTAATAATGTGTACAATATTTACCCGTCGTAAAGAAAAAAATTTACGTAAAAATTAACAAAAATCGTTGCAGTATGACATATTGACTAACCATATTTTGCTTAAAACTAACCTCAGCATTTCTTACAATACATCGTTTTAGAGATAAGAAAATAGGCTTTTGTTTTTATGTTTTATCATATCTACATAAATGTAGAAGAAGAAAAGTTATAACGAAAAATTAAAAAGATGGGTTAGATATCGTTAAAAGTAGAAAAACTTGAAGAACCATATTATTATCCTACATATATAGTCTTAAAGCCTTTTACTGTAGACCACTTTAGAGGTAATTCTCTTTTAACTTAGTATACCTAAAACTGCGTAGAAAAGAGTTACAGAACATTGTTTGCAAAAAATAGGTAAAATGGCGTGAGTGGCAAATTTTAAAAATCGTTTATCGAACATTATAAACACTTAAGACTTTAACTTAGTGTCATTTTGTAAAGGAAGGATGGAAATTCATTTTCTATGAACCAATGCCTATACTTAAACCCCTATGGAAGTTATAGGGCAAAATACTAAAAAAATAATAAAAGTGTTTCTTTTGCTTCGTGTTTTGAGCATATTTTTTCAAAAAGAACTTTTTTTTAATTCGGCAAGCGGTCTTTGATAAAGAATTTAATTTTCAACATCCTTTCTGTTGACTACTACCTAGAAAAATGCGTAGTTTTCGGCCTAACCTCAAAAACTGAAAAGGGGATGTTTTTACCCCGTTCTTAAAAACGCACCCTCTAAATGGTAGCACTCCGCGGTTTTTTAATATTTAGGGGTCCATTGACCATATAAAATAATTAAACTCCTATAACGCTGTAGTTCCTATTTACCCTATTTTTTGTAGATAATCAATAGCCTATTAAAAACTATTTTTAAAATAAGCTTTTGTTTAAATGCACTAAAATAATAAAATTATCTTCAAAGCATTGGCAAGCGTTTATATCAATTCATATGATATAAACGCTTGTTGCGAGATTTACCTCAGTAAACAAACAAATAAATGAAATCGGATCGCTTTCACCTTTATATGTATAATTTTTGAACTAAGTAAACAGGAGTACTTGTATTTCGCGACAAGCTTTTATATGATATAAACTGTGAAATAACGCTACATTTTTTTAGTAAAATCTTCAAAGAAAAAGTTGTTTTTTTTTCATTGCACTAAATAAAACCTTATTTTTAAAATGGTATTTAATATTATTTTTTGATTTTTTGATAGCCACGATAGTTTAAAACTTAGGGTCTAAGTTATCGTCAGTATCTTAAGCGAATAAGAGACAATTTATTGGCATAAGATTAATAGATTTGGAGATTTAAAAGATGAAATAAGCTCTCTTTAGGGAAAAGGTTTTATACAGCCTAGATACACTAGTTATTATTTACTTTAAAATAAATGGGGAAGACTGGGTATGGTTGTGACAATTTTCATTTGACGACCAATAATTTTGTTATTATGGCCGTTAGCTGCACAAGATAAGTTTCATTTGATGAAGAGTACATTTGCCTACGTATAAATACAAAAAATATGTTATACTTAAGAATCTGTTCATTTTCTCTGCCTAAAGTACACAAGAACGGAATGCCTATGAGACCAGTGGTATCATTTATTAATTCACCTGCATATAAGCTTTCATCTTGGCTAAATGACATTTTTAAAAGTACAACTAAGTTCGTTAGTACATACTCCACAAAAACTCCGTTGAATTTGCTAATTACTTCAAGGACATAGTGATCCCTGACAACGCAAAACTCATTTCTTTTGATGTTAAAAATCTTTTTCCAAGCATTTCCCCTAATGAGTGTATTTTGATGGTTAAAGATCTCTTGTGTAGGGCCAATCTTCCTAGAGTTGAAATTGAGGACCTGCTTACCTTGCTTGAAACTGTATTAGATCAAATTTTTTTTCAATTTAATAAAAAGATGTACAGACAAAGGGAAGGCCTAGCAATGGGTTCTTGCTTGTCTCCATTTTTGAGTGAGGTTTTTATGCATAACTTGGAGCAGAGGATTATGACAAGCGGGTTTTCATGCTATTTGCTGGGATATAAGAGATATGTGGACGACATATGCATATTGTGGGGAGGGGATGATGGGATGCTTGCCGATTTTCTTAATTTTGTTAACTTGTTACATCCTAAAATAGAATTTACTTTGGAAGTCGAGACGGATAGCAAATTACCTTTTTTAGATCTTTCTGCTGCATCGTAAAGATGCCAGGGTTGAGTTTGAGGTATACAGAAAGCCTTCAGCAACTGACAACATTATTCAATTTAATTCAAATTCCCCTTATAGTCATAAATATGCAGCTTTTAAATCATTTTTATACAGGCTATTCAACTTACCCTTATCTGATGAAGCTTTTAAGAAGGAGCTTAAAGTCATTAAATTATTGGCGTTTAATAACGGTTTTCCAGTAAACACAATAAATAAAATTTATTTCAAATTTCTTAACAAATATAAATTGTCCTATAATATAATACATTCAACAACTAAAGAAATTTGTTTTCGTTCTATGACCTCTTTTGGTGGTGTTTCTCATCAACTGGCCAATTTTTTTAAACCATACGGGATCTCTATTGCTTTCAGGACGGACAATTCATTAAAAAACATTTTTTTCGGTCGAAGGATCCTGTAGACCAACTTTCTAAATCTGGTGTATATTCACTTAAATGTGGCGACAGTCCTGCAGTCTATGTTGGCCAGTCAGGTCGAAAAATATCTACAAGAGTAGGAGAACATATAAAACAATACGAAAAATATAATAACACTGATGTCTCTGTCACTAATTCGGCTTTTGCGAACCACCTACTTACATCAGGACATCACGTCAAAACACCTGACAATATAAAAGTTTTGCATGTGTGTGACAAGGGAAATAAACTTGACTTGCTGGAGAAATTGGAAATTTCTGAAAGCCAAAACAAGCCCCATTCTTACGTGTGTAAATGAAGTGTTCACTTTTGAACCTCATTTAATTTTTAATAACCTTAAACAATAATAAAAATTGACCCTTCATTGTCGTCGAATGTCATATTGGTCATTCTCTTTATTTTCTTCACTATAAACTAGGCCTGTGCTACCGGGGCAACCTTTATAAAGCTATGTCTACCTTACCGCTCTACCGTACCCTATACATTTTGTATTAACTACTCAACCTCATTCTTCTTCTTCGATTTTAGCTGATTTGTATCGATTATTTTTATTGTTATGTCAATGTAACTGTTGTTTTTCAATAGTTAGGTGAGTTTTGTTATTTTATTTTTATTTAGGTATTTCTCTGTGTAACGGGTTTTATAAATTATTTTAGGTCTGATGATGCCGGAGACGGCGAAATATGTCACCTAAATTTTAATATATATTTGACAAATTTAAGACTCTGACTTTGTTCCTTAAATTGTAGTTAAAAAATATGTTTCTTAGTACTATGGTCAACTTACAGGGCAAGTTAGAGAAAAAGAGAAAGTGTCACAACCAACCACACCCCAGGGGCGGTTGTGACAGTATTTAGGGTTGGCCGTGACAGATTCAAAAATACACACTGAATCGTTATCGATCACTTTTATTGCAAAAAATATAATTTTCCTTGCAACTTTATTCATTTTTTGCCAGGCCTATTACCGGAATATCCAATACACACCTGAAAATATTTTTTTTCATCTTATGATAAGGATGATGTTTTCCGTTTTCCCTCTTTTTTTATTTATTTTTGGAAAATCTTTTTTTTATCTTTAGACAATCCACGAAGGCTAAAAGCCTTAATACTAACGTACTGTGGTTGTCTTAAACGAGGTAAGAAAAAGTTTGTTGTCACGAGACTTATATAAGTAAAGATTGGGGAAGGGGTGGAAAAAGAGCTCAGCCGGTAGCAGGTTTCGTATTCCATAAACTCTAGGGATAAAAGAACGAAAAAAGTGGGAAGTCCAGGGCCTGTCCAGTTGGACCGTACAGGATGCATACGTGCGGAACCACGAGTTTTTCCGTTTTGGACCGCACCGCAAGTTAAGAATTTAACAAAACTGAACAATTTCTCAGAGCAGAAGCCATGAAAGTACCTATAAAAAAGCGATAAATCACCCACAGCCCCACGATAAGGTGAGAGAAGAAAGCCTTTCTGTAAGTCAAGAGTCAATAAGGCGAACGGCTTCTTTTTAAATGGAATCAAAGAAGCCGAGGGTTGAGGGAACGCCAGAACGTTATTCCAAAGGGTGTCAGATACAAAGTGTATAATATAGAAAAAAATGTTTTTCGGGTTTTGGAATATACCGCAACAAAAATATACGATTAACTTCTTGTATTTCTGCCACTGTTTGTAATGATGTTTTTCGTTTCACTTCTGAATAAGCTTCTTCATATTTTCCTTTTTTACATTTACCTTTTTCTGATTTTTTACGCGTTTTTGTGGTATTCTAAAGCAAAGCAAATATTTTAAAAAGTGTCACAACCGAACACAAAAAAATGTCACAACCGTACCCAATGCACCTTTTTTTCAATAAAAATTAAATTGTGGGAATATGTATAAAATAACGTATGTACAAAGTAAGCACGCGCTTATGGCGGCTTCGGTTGTATCGGCGAGCGTCGATCACCGGAGTTAAGCAGTGAAATGCGCGCCCATAATTTGGATGGTTGTCCGGCGACAGCGGTGTTTTGGGCAGCGGCACACGGTGTTCTGCTTGGGGATGCGGACCGAGCAACAACCATCCAAGTTATGGAATGAATGGTGTGTGAATGAGAAGGAGTAGGGGTCAAGGTACAATAAGCCTTCAGGCTGCAGTGCACCACCTAGGGGGCGGTCGTCAGACCTGGGTGGGATGACCCCGAAAGGGTGAAAAAAAGCACTGCTACGTAATCACTAATGTTTTCCAACAATCGCTAAAAAGACGAAACTAACGTCAACGCCGCGCGTTTTTGAATGCAATTGTTGTATTCCTTTTATGCTCCAGAACCTCCTAGAACGACTTTTTGACATTTTTTCATGTTGTAGAACCGTTCTTGACACTATTGACAGTTCAGAGAACGATTTAGAATGATTCTACAAGGTAAAAGGAATACACTAAATACTGTGAAACACGTTCAGATCCTCATGACACTCCTCTCTCCCCTTTACGCCTTCCCGTATTCCTTATAGTTTCGCTAATATTGCTGTTGTCACAACGGTACCCTGTCACAATCGTTACCCAGTCTACCATCTCTGAAACTTACCTTTCCAAAGACATCCCGTAAGCTCAATTCTAAGACATACAGTTCTCACGTGGTCACTGTAGGGAAGAATACGGATTTTTGATGATATTACTGGAGGGTCCAAGGTTTGTTCCACGATGGTAAGAGTATCTGTGTTTCCAGACAGAAGCTAAAAAAATATTTAATTTTAGTAATTTATAAATTACGTGTAAGCCATTGTGATAAAAAAGTAGTTTTAATAAAGTATACACAATGCAAATGAGATTACTCCCTTTTAATGGCACATCATACGGGGAAATTAAAAATTGTTTTTTTAGCTTTTATTTACTTGAAAGATGTATTGTTGAAAGTAAAGAACAACGATTACGCCAAAGTTATAGCTATATCTTTCTTTATTATTATTTTCTTTGAATTGTCTCAATACCATTTAATTTCAAGTATTTTTTAAATTAGAGCTTATGGAAGAAATAGAGCAGGTGCATTAATTTTGTTAAAAAGTGTATTTATTTTTCTCATTTTATAATATAAAGTTTAATCCTAAATGTTACTAAATTTAAAAAATATGCGATATCATTATTACCGTTTAAATAAGAAATATTGCCTTTGTCAATTTTTACATTTTGCAGCGATAAAATAAAAGTTACAACAGTCAAATATATGTGTCCATTAAACAAAAAGTACATCAATTTTGCCAAAATTGGGTCAGAAAAATTAATTCGACAGGACACAACTTTTAAACAAAAATGCATAAATGTCAAGTTTGCCTTTCATATTTAATATTTTTTTAGTGTTTTTATCGTAAAAAATATGATAAATGTTTGATACGTGGCTATAAATTTTCCGATACAGGTTCCGGAGTTTAAATTTAAAAATTTATTTATTAAATATTGAAATTAGGTGAGCAAACTTAACACTTTTTTAAAAATATATAAAAAAACATTTTTACGCCAATATTTGTGTATTCTTAATAATAAAAAATTTATTGTGTGGGTAAAAACAATTTAAATAATAATTCTATAGTATATGTACTTCAAACAAATACATTTTTATTTTTAATATTTGGTGATTATAAAACCAGATTTTAATAATTTTGAATCTACTTATTACCTTATTTTTATTATTTTTTATTATACGGGGAATTCAATTTAGACAAGCCATTCTACATAATGCTGTCAGTTGTATACTTAATAAAAAGTAAAAAAACCTAAACACGGTTATTTTAAATTTTGGGACAAATATTAGTTTTTCCTCCACTAACACAAATGTTTAAGGGTACGTTTATATTGAAAAGAATTTGCTTAGAGGCTGGAGGTTAGAGACTTGCATTGTGGGCGCGCGACCTGTAAGAAATTTTGGTCGCGCAGCCGCTACGTAAGTCGCTAGCAATGATCTGAAAAATAAAACGGATAGCTAATAGAAAATGTTCCCTATATATTTTCAATAGACCGCGCACGAATTTTTGACCCCACACTGGAAGAGTTACTGTCCACCTTTGCACATGCGCAGTTCTCATAAAAGTTAGTGTTTTTCAACTAAAATTCGATATAGTGTTGGCAACATTGAAAAAATTTGCAGTATTTTAATAAATATAGTGGTTGCAATACTGAAAATATTTACCTATATAGCGACAGGGCCACACTTATCATAATATAATTGATAATTTGGGATTTCCCAATCGTAAAATCCAAGTAAAATAGACGCCGTCGACTACCCAAAGCCGACCTCTCATGTACGGTCGACCGTTATTAGTCATTTGGTATTCGTCCTTTCATTTGTGCTTGGTGAGTCTTCGTGGTGTTTTAAACTTTCGTTTATTTTAGGTTTGTTAAACCAAAACTAAATAATGAGTAATTGTATAGTGTTGTTTTGCAGAAATTGGAAGGTTTTCCTGATGGTTTTGATTACAAATATGAGGTCAGTTTGGTCCTAACCCCAAAATTTTCTAAGATCATGAACGTTTGCAAACGACTAAAGGCAAAAGTGAAAATTTGATCAAATCAAATGAGAGGACGGCGTTTACAAATGGCACAACATGCCAAGTTTAACTGAACGAATACTGCTACGGCAGCGGGAGTGAAATAACAGTTTATAAATTGAAATTTATTCCTCAAACTAGTAACACCAAAACTAATTGGTTTTATGATAAAAATAAACCAAATACCAATCATTCAGTTTTGTTGTGTCAAAGTAGTTTTGAGAAGAAAGATAATAACGCAAAAAATATCGTGCAGTTTTGAGCTTAAGTCAAAGAGTGTCCAGCAAAAAACGGAATTCAAATTGAGATTAGTACTTCAGAGCAAAGCTTCAAACCGGTTTAATTTTTAGGGACTTCTATGGAAGACGAGTATAAACTTAAAATAAAATATTTAAATATGTACATATATACAAGAAACAAAATTAGGTAATTGTATAGAAAGTTCGGCAATGATTTTGACGAAATTTGGTATACGGTGTTTTTTTGGGGCACTGACCACGAATCTAAAATATTTTTTTCGGAAACGTTTCGATCTTGAGACATTCGTCATCAAGGTCAAAACTATTTTTATTTTTACTATATTTCCCCTTTTTTGCACTAAATTAGCACACAATATTTTGTTTAACTAAAAAAACCTTTTTAAAACATGTTTTTCTTATTGGTTTTAGGCCTTTCTTTACTAATATAAAAAGTTGGCTTTAAATAAAGTCGCCATGTTTAAAACCATTATACACATAGGTATATGCATGGTTGCAGCGTTTTAGGGGTAAAAGATTTGGAATTTATTGAAAAAAAACGTGTAAAATAACTTTAAAAAATGGTTTTTCTTAAAGATGTTTATATAATGTTGTGTGCCAGTTTAGTGTTATATCAATAATTTTGTGCAAAAGAAGGCGGAATAGAATAAAACTAACACTAACTTTCAGATTCGTGATTAGCGACCCAAAAACCCCCGTATACCAAATTTCCAAACCCGGTCCTGTTGTTTGTTTTTCACTATTTTATAAATTTTTACTGCGCATGCCCACAAGGGGACTGCGCAGTGCCCACGTCGGGGTTATTGTCATTTTCGCTGTGTTCTTCCATATTATTTTTCAGATCAGTGGTCTCTAGCCTCTAGCCGCTAAGCAAATCGCTTTCAATTTTAGGGGACGCAAGGAAAACACTGTAACGGGAAAAGTTGGGAAGACTAGTAAGTCACTGTACTTCAACAGCTGATCCAGTGGCGTTTAGAATCTGTGCTTTTCGTTTTGCGTTGTTTACAAAGAGATATTTGTGGAAAGATGTGATCCCAAAAGTATTTTATTTAAAGTCGAAAAGATTGCGTCTTACTAATAATTAAAAACCGTTTTGTAAACAGTCATTTAAATAATGGTATAAACTGTATTTCTTCGGCACTGATGTTGACATTTATCTCATTTAACAACATAGCCGAAAAATGGGCCTCGCCACGTTACCACACGTCAAACCAATATGGCCGTATATCGCAACCCTATATATAGAGATACTCTGGATACACTCCTTTATTAACAGTACCAGTTAATATACAAGGTGTCTCAAAAACAGAATTTTTATTGTCGAGCTGTTTTTTTAATAAACCACCCTGTATACTTTATTAAATTTTGACTTTTTAATGAATTCTACATCAAAAATGTATTACACACTATATGCCAATTATGGCTTGTTGTTAGATGCTGCAGAATGCTGATTGGCATAAAGGCTCCTTAATGGCAAAGAAAACAAATACATAACCTGGTAGCAACGACTACTACAACGATTTTAAACTTTTTTTAACACGCTTTTTATTAACTTGGGTTGTAACTATCTATCCATCTGTCTATCTATGTAACGGAATCTTTGAGCCTAATTTTAACCAACTTCCAGCTATTCGATTTCTTTGAAACTTTGCACACGTATCAAGGACCGATGAAGATGCAATAATTTAAAAACAGTATCCCGTTAAGTTCCAGCATTTTCCAGGAAAACCGAAAAAGTGAAAAATCGTACGTTCTGGCGGATGCGCCAGATTAGACAATTGAATAATCGAACTTGACAACATTTGCCGACGGGTTGGGGACAGGGGCTCAATTCTGCTAAATTGAACTCATTCGTTCGCTGAACGTATTCGTTCCGGGAGCGTATAACCTTCATCTGTTTTTTCTAACGAACGAATAACCTTCACTTGTTTTTAAAACAGGCGGTCATAAAACAGAAATCTGTATTACCAACTGACATCTGACAAAATTCACAGTCATAACATAACCTAAAATTCCTTTAATGTGAAATTAAAGTTGAAAAAATCAGTTAACTAAGCTATTAAAAACAAAGTATACACTTTAATTGAAATACAAGAAGCAAATAAATAATTAAGATGGTCCTCCGCAGCCAGAATAATCATTCGTAAGCAAAATAGTTCCTAAATCACATAACCTATAACCAAAAAATTTTTAGTGAATAAACTGGAGCATTTATTTTTTAAAAAATTAATTGATATAACGAACTAAAAAATGAAAAATAATTAATAGTTTAAAAAAACTAAAAAAACACGCTTTTATATGCAACCGAACTAAAAATTAGAAAATAATTTTTCATTAAAAAAAATATTGTAACTTCATAGTAAAAAGCGTGGGGTGCTTAATATATTAAATGTTATAATTATTATATTTGCCAATATCTATGATGGAAAAGTTATGAAAAAATAGTAAAATGCACCCCACGCTTTTTACTATGAAGTTACAATATTTTTTTAATGAAAAATTATTTTCTAATTTTTAGTTCGGTTGCATATAAAAGCGTGTTTTTTAGTTTTTTAAACTATTAATTATTTTATTGTATATTCAAAGGCTCAAGAACATTACTTCTTCAGTTAGGTGAAATATGTACTGCCTTTAGTGATTTTATCATACCTTACAGCTTTTGCTGTACGCCATCTGCCTGGATTTGTGCAAAACTGCTCATCCGAAATTCAAAAACCCGTGAATTGATGAGTGTGCCAGTTTCCATTATGGTTTGTTTGGTATTACAGAATGTGCTAAACACTTACGCCATATACACCTAGATGGGGCACTTTTTACCTTCTTAACCTAACGGTGCTCTGGTTGTTTTGGAATTGCTTGGCAAGATGGCTCTGGCCGTCTGAATTTACTCCCTTCGTTTTGACGGAGATTATGTTTAGGCGACCAGAAACATAGTCTAGTTGTCAGCAATGTACAGCGCTTGTGATGATTCTCAACAAGGATTAAACACGTGTCACCGTCTTCTTTGCGACCCGGGGTTATCCATTTATTTGAAGACTCCGTAATTTTAAAGTAACCAGCCAAGTAGTCGTTGCTACCAGGTTATGTATTTGTTTTTCTTTGTCATTATGGAACCTTTATGCCCAAGAATTTAAAACTTTTTTAAAATTCTATATTCAAAGGGTCAACAACATTATTTCTTTATTATAATCTTTACTGTTTTTTAATTTAAAAACAAAGTTCACAGAAAATATCCTTGTTTAAGGGGAAAATAAGAGCATTCAGCATTTGTCCACTTTGAACAACCTTAAGGTATAGATGTTGTCTTATATTTAGTTTTGTTTTATATATACCAACCATCAAGAAAAAAAATTTGACCTTAACTAACACGTTAAAATAGTATGTCATTTTACACTTAATACATGTATGTTATTTTACCTAAAAACAACGATTTAGCAAACATGCTAAAATTTTGAGAGTATAAATATACCTATAGTAATCATATTTATAAATAATCATAGCCAAATTATTGTTTTTTAATAAAAAATAGGAACATTTATAACAAATTATGTAACTTCGCAAAAATGCACAAATTCTAAATTGACTAGAATTATTTTGCGGTTGGTAAATTAAAAATTAAACTTGAAATTTCGTGCAAAAAATCAGTAACATGCCCTGCACGGTAATTTTGATACTGCAGTGATTAGATTACACGCTCCAACACGTTTAAAAAGTCGCTGCTAAAGCGAGAAATTCTGAAAATTATAAAGTTTGTCATTTTACCTGAGTATGCCTTTTAAGGCCAGTTTTCCTCTACCTTATTTTTATTCCTTAAATCTTAAAATGGCCTAATATACAGGGCGTTTCATTTAGAAAAATTAAGAATTAGCTTATTAAATATTGAGATGTTGGCCATGCTGTACGAAATACCCTGTTTAAAATCCAGTATTTTTTATGGTAATCCATTTTGGTGGTCCTAAGTGTGTTAAAATACCTAGCTAATTATTGATAATAACTAATTTATTTCTGTTTTACCCAATTTTTGGGTAACATGTTTATTAAGAAAGTTTTAGCAAAATATAAATAGCGTGGCAACATTGTCACGAGTATCAAAATAAAATAACATACTTTATGCAAAATTTTATGCTGAATCCGATTTTGTAAAAAATATGGGTTACAATTTTAAAAACTAACTTCCTACCCATAACTTTTTTGAGACACTTTGTATACAGAAAAATATTTTTTAAACATGCACGTTTAAAAACCCGATAACTTTTATGTAAAACTTTTTATCTTATCTTGTTAAACAACAGAAATATTGGACTTTTCCGCACAATGGGCCACCCTGTATATCTGTCGCGCTGTAGTAAATCCAGAAATCCGCCTCTTGGGCTTCCCTACTATTAATAACGTATGCCATAAAAATATAGCTACCTTTTAAATTGTCTATTTTGACAAGTAAAATTAAAATAAAATATCGATGCAATTCTTATAGAAAATTGCTTTCAAAATATGATGGATCGTGGAAAAATCTTTTACTTTAAATAAAAGGATTTCTGGTTAATTTTATTGCATATTGAGTAACGCTAGAAAAGGCTTAATGGATACAATGACAGGGCTGTTTCAACGTATAAATTTTTTAACCATTTATTTTATTATATACAGGGTGATTCTTTACCCTTACGCATAAATATAAAAATAATTACTATGAACAAACAATACATATTAATATTATAAAGAGGTAAAGTTTGTAACTTTGTTTGTTTGTAGCTGCTAATCTTCGAAAGTACTGAAACGATTATAAAAACTCTTTCACAATCAGAAAGCTACACTATTCAGGAGTGTAATTTGTTATATTTTATTATGATAAATCAAAAGTTCGAGATTAAACCCCAACAAACTGGGTACGGGTCGCCTATGTTGGATAAACTATAAATTTGTAAGGGCTAATCTTCGGAAATACTAAAGCGATCATAAAAACACTTTTACAGTTAGAAAGCTACACTATTTAGAAGGGCTATAGGCTATATTTATAATATATATCAAGTCAGCAGAAAAATATAACTATTCGATTCGTTGGATTTCTTATATTATAAGCCTTAGTGGTTCAGTGGTAGAATGTTTGCCTTCCACGCAAGCGGCCCGGGTTCGATTCTCGTCCGAAGCAAGTTTTTTTGTTTAAACTAATAATAGATACAAAAAAGCAACAAATTGACTTATTTTTATTGTATTTTTTCTTTAATATTCATTTATACTAATATTATAAATAAAGAGGTAAAACTTTGTTTGTTTGTTTGTTAGGGCCAATTTTCAGAAATACTGAACCGATCATAAAAAAAGGCGATATTTTACTATAATTAACGGGTGGCACGAGTCGGCTCGTTTTAAATAAAACGATTAATTTTTGTTGATTTTATTGCATTTTGAGTAACGCAAGCAAAGGCTAAATGTATACAATGAGATGACTGTTTTAACGTATAAGAATGTTTTAACCATTTATTTTATTGTATTTTATAGGGAGGCAACGAAGTTGCTATCCAGCATTTAAGTTATATTAGTTAAAACTTATACCTTTCAAATTTAAGAATGTTGTACTATTTCACAGGATGTCAATGTTGGATATAATAGCATCTACGTATTACTTCTGGTTTAACCGGAACTGCTATAGAAACTTTAATACTTTTACTAGAATATCCTGTACCTTTTTAGGACTTAAAATCTACAAGTCATTCCTGACATAAAACCTTGGGTCTACCCATAACCTATGTTTTTTAGTTTAAGAGAAAACGGCGTTTAAGAAGGGCCGCACAATAAATCGTTTCATTAGCATTGTGCCTTCGTCTAAACCTTTTTATTTTTCTTAAACTAAAAAAAGATAAGATATGGGTCTAATATTGGTTTTATCTCAAAAATAAAATAAATAATCTAAATAAAAAAAGGTATTAAAGGGTATTTCATAAAAATGATTTCGGTTAAACAGAAACTAGTATTATAATGGCCTTAGAAAGTAAAAAAATATATTGGTTTTTATGATAGGGGCTTTCTAAAGTATTTCATTTGGAATAAAGTATTAAAAATTTATCCAAAATTTGTTAAAAAATTGGAATATTATTATGTACAGATAAATATGTATGTAATAGGTGTAACAAGACATACCGGGCGTTCCTCGTAGGTAGTTTTATTTTATTGCCAACTATCTAAATATATTATGAAAGAAAGAAATGTTATATATGGGAATCTCCTGGAAAAAATACCCTGTATATAAAATTTCTAATATACTGTATAAGAAATATGTACTAAGCTTTGTACCCAAAAAATAAAATAAAGCAACTTTTGTACAGCTGTCGGCGCCGCTGGAATAAAGATACACCTTATTTAAAGTGCCACATTTTTCTACAATCTATCATATTTCGAAAGCTATTTTCTGTGAAAAGGATCTTTGATATTTCGCCAAAATTTAAAGCGTCAAAATATAAAAGGCAGGATTTAGAATAATTTTAGAAAATGAAAGAAAAATATCTTTACATAAAATGTATGTATTTTTAAATTATTTTGTTTTTAACAACAAAATATAGTTTTTTTTAACATAAATGCAATTTACTATTTTAGCCAGAAAATGTATGTTAAAAGTTAACTATATAAGGGTTTAATTAACTTTATTTAGTTGTATTTCCATATTTTATACCGGGTGATTAAAAATGTGATTGTTATTGAGTTACTACCCTCTGATGGTCAATTTTTTATTTCTGTTTGCTTCAGCAAAAGCCGATATCGATCCCTTAATTCGCAGATCGGCTAAATTCATTTTCCTTCAAAATGAAAGGTTTTTACTTGGACTATTGTAAAATATAAACCTGAAGGGATTTCTATGATTTCTTTATTTATAATAACCCCAAAAACATGAATCTACTAAACATAGTTTAAAAAGCCCTATTTTAAATTATGTTAATATTATTTTTAAATACTTTTGTCTCTGCTGTAAAATTTTGTAAATATGGAGAAAGTCGATTTGCGAATTATGGTTTCGATATGACTTTTATACCGGGTGACAACGAAATAACTATCCAGCTTTTATTCTCTTCAGTAATAACGTATACCGGTCAAATTTTAGTATGCCGTGTCACTAGATGCCAAATTTGGATATAATACCATATTTGTATTACCAAAGAATACCAATCCATAGAACCCCACAAGTGAGATTTCAGCGTACCCTAAAATTTTTAGTACCTACCCTGACCAACAGATGGCAAAAGTAGTACGATGTCGCTTTGCTAATACGATTACCATCAGAAATTGATAGCAGTCGCTGACGAGCAGTCGGCCCGATCAGTTAGAGTGAGGATATACGCAAAATTTAATAAAAATAAAATCCCCGATAAATGGACCCAGTATCCATAAGATTATTAAATTTATTATTTTAGAATAGGATATATCGATGCGTTTTTACAAAACATCGTAAGCGACATTCGCCAATTTTACGGAAAACGATTTTTTCTTTCCATCGCGTTATTTTTAAAGAAAAACCGAGATCTGAATATTTTTATTTTAGATTTCTTCTTAATTTGAATTACAAAACAAATATATTTAACATTTAATGTCAAAATTTTCAGAATCTCCTAAAAAAGCTAAAAAATTTAAAATTCTAAATCTAAATAATAGTTAATTTTTAATTTTTTTATTTTTATTCAATTTATCTTGACAACGGTGGAAGACTTGCCACCAAAACCTCGATTTTTAGTTCTCTATTTACTTGCTTTATGTTTTTTTTGGTACTTTTAATTTATTTTTTGGCATGTACCCAAATAACTACCATTAATTAAATGAACCGCCGAACCAATATAGAACATATCTTCATCTGAAATAAAGCCAATAAAAAAAAGTTTCCCGTAAAACTGACGAATGTCGCTAACGATGTTTTGTCAAAATCCCATCGATATATCCTATTCTGAAATCATAAATTAAATAATCTTATGGATACTACCGTTTATCGGGGATTTTATTTTTATTAAATTTTGCATATATCCTCACTCTAACCGATCGGGCGAACTGCTTGTTAGCGACTGCTATCAATTTCTGAAAGTTCTGTAAAATCTGAATTTTTAAATATGATAACCCTAATGATTTTAATGGAAGAACCTATATATTTTTATTATTTACTATTTATTTCTGGTATTAAATTTTTAATATAACTATAACATATCCTTTGTGGTTTTCGAGAAAACTGCGTTTAAAAATTTCCAGACGATCGCACTATATGCAGTGTTTATGGAAAAACAAATAAATAAATGTAATTGCTTTAAAAATCAAATTACTAAATATTTCAATATGCTTCCGGTTTTATAAAAATCCCCTGCTATTATTTTATTATTCAAAACAAATTATTAGGTAAAACAAAATGTTTATAATGTTTCCCAGAAACAAGGCATATGGTGCAATCGTCTGGAAATTTTTAAAAGCAATTTTATCGAAAACCAAAAATGATAGGTGATAATTATATTATAAATTTAATATCAAAAATAGCCAAAAAATCTAAATATTAAAAAATATATGGGGTATTCCATTAAAATTATTAGGTTATCATATTTAAAAGCTCAGATTCTTCAGCACAATCGGTTAAAAACAAAGTAGTATAATAATAAATATAGGAAAGCAAAAATAATTTAAAAAAATTATAATGTTCGTTTTTCCCCATAAACTTGCATATTGTGCGGTCGTCTGGGCATTTTCAAAAGCCAATTTCTCTAAAACTAAAAAAGATATTTTATAGATTCATTAAAGGTTTTTAGTGGAAATGACTTTTAGAATTCAGATCTTAAAAGATATACAGGGTATTTTATTTAAAATAACAAAACCTATTTCAGTTCCGGTTAAACCGGAAGTAGTACGCATATATGTCCCAAAGAATTGGGTAAATATTATTTAAGATATTTACCAAAATTTTTTTACTAAATGAAAAACTTTACGAAAAAATGTGCCTCTTTATAAAATCATCCTTAAAAATATAAATAAATTGCCACAAGACTATTTGTGTGTTTAATGTATAAGGTGGTTTAAAAAACTATTTTAATTAATAAAACACATCTGCTATATTTCTTTAAGTGCAGATATCACACATTTTGTTCATACATTCAACTTCTCACTAAGCAGAACTTAAAAAAAAAACAGTTATTTTTGTAATGTTAATATTAAAAAGTTGCCTTTTTGATTAGAAGTTCCAAATAGTCTCTGGGCCGGTAATCAAATTGAGTTTATGATAATAACACTTTTAATGGGGGTTCCTTGTTGTTGTTTGTGGTTGACAAGTCTACCACAAATATTCATACCAACATATATGGAAGCGGCGCGTTAACCCAGCCTGTCAATGTCAAATACTTTTTGTCGGACAAGTTTTAAATATTTTGCCAAAAATGGTAAGGATTACATTCATAAAACCATAAGGCTCAAACACATGTTTTGGGTATGGTAGACTAGGCGGGGTTAAAGCGCCGCTTTAGTATATGGCGGTATAACTATTTATAATAGTTATTATTATGAAGTCAATTTCATTTCTGGACCAGGGACTAGAAGACACGCTATACGAGGTGATTCAAAATTGATCACGAAAATTAAGGCGTTGATTTTACTTGACAAAATAAGGGTAAAAGCTTCATATATATTTTTTTAAAATGTCATTCGTTTTCGAGTTACAAGCCGTCAAAGTTCAATTTTATTTTGGTGTTTTCACCATATAGCATTTATTTTTTAACCAATCCAGTTGATATTTGGCACACAAATCGAGCTTTGCAGATTCTAAAATTTTAAGACATAAGTACTTTTTTAAATACCGCCAGTGGGCACTTTACCTAAAACTTAAAATTTATTTACATCATAACTTTTGTATTTTAACAGATCTCGCAAAGCTGGGAGCGCCATTTTATAGACAATTAAAATTTTAAAAATAAGGTACTCTTTATTAAGTCGGTTAACCCCACCGTTTAGGCACCAATAAACATCAAAGTTTTCATTAATTTTAATTAAATTACCTACATACATACAGGGTGTCCAGTAACTCAACTGACAAACTTTACGGAACGATTCTACAACAGATAATAAGAAGAAAACATCATATAAACATATGACCTAAACGTCTTAGTTTTTGAACTACGGTGTGTTAAATATTTAAAATTTTTTTTTTTTTTTAAATATTACTAAGACGTTTAGGACATATGTTTATATGAAGTTTTTATCTTAATTTTTGTTGTAGAATCGTTTGGTTAAGTTTGTCGGTTGAGTTACTGGACTACCTGTATGTAGGTAGGTAATTTGATTGAAATTGATAAAAACTTTGATGTCTATTGGTGCCTAAACGGTGAGGTTAACTCGACTTTAATTAGGAGTACTTAATTTTTTAAGTTTTTGATTGTCTATAAAATGGCGCCCCCAGCTTTGCGATATCTGTTAAAATAAAAAAAGTTATGATATAAATAAATTTTTAGTTTTGGGTAAGTGCCCTCTGGCGGTATTTAAAAGAAGGACTTTTATCTATATTTTAGAATTTGCAAAGCTCGATTTGTGTGCCAAATATCAACTGGATTGGTTAAAAATAAATGCTATATGGCGAAAAACCAAAATAAAAATTGAAATTTGACGGCTTGTAACTCGAAAACAAATGACATTTTAAAAAATTATTTGAAGCTTTACCCTTATTTGGTCCAGTAGAATCAACCCTTTAAGTTTCGTGATCGATTTTTGAATCACCCTGCATAAGCTTGACATTCGTTATTCTAAAAACAAAGAATTTTCTATGAATATCGTTTTTGCCTTAGAATGACTTAAGGACTTATTTAAAAAATTATTATCAATAGCTAATTAACACCCCGTAGATTTTGTACAAAAAAATGTTTGTAAGGGGAGCCCAAGAGGGGATATTAGGATTTACTACAGCGCGGCAGATTAATATACCGGAGGATACCTTGTACCCGGTTAAGTTCCTCCACTAAATATGAGCTCCGTATACAGGGCCGATCATAAAAAAACAAAATATACCCATCATAAATTGTCGAGCGCGTCAGATTAAGATAGGGTGACAATTTGAGAGTGACGTAAAGAAAACAGAGAGCATTTACGAATGTGGCTATTTTATATTTTTAAAGAAAATTATTTATGGATACCCAAATTAAAATATAATACTATACGACCCAAACGATTTTCACAAGCCCAAATAATAATAGTATTTTTTTGACATATTTAAAAGTCTATAGCAGTTTCCCCCACCAATGAAAGGATAAACATTATATACCATTTTTTTCTTCCTATCATCCAAGCTTTGACCCAATAGGTCTCTATGACGTTTGAGTAATTTAGCATTGTGGGCTCCCCTACTTTTTATTTTTTTACAGTTTTTTTAAATTACATTTTAATTGAATTTGGATTTCCATTAAAAAGGGCTATAATCTCTTAATCATTTACCAACTAAAATTTATTTTCAGGCGAGAATTATTTTCCAACATGTCCAACGTCAGTTCAAATCGACATATAATCTGTTAATTAGTACAGTTGATTACTGAAATGACTCATTTAAAATTCCAGGGGTTTTAACGCGGAGTTTATGTGGTGATATTTCGTTTTGTTGTTGGGCAAGTTAGATAGTTTTATGTTATTTTGTGTGAAATAATTTTCGTATTAAATAATTAAATTATAGAAATAATCTTACCCATATAACATTTTTGCCGGCCATTTACATTTAATTTACTGGCATTGCCAACACTCTTTAATGGCAAGGCATTGGCAAAAAGTATCAAAAAGACACGAAAGTGGGCAATTGGCCGTTATTGAGCCACGTGTTGCAGATAATGTGATGGCATCCGTCATTAATAAGTTATGATGAAATAATGCGTTTAGGATGATGGCATCCATCATTAATAAGTTATTGGAAAAAAGATAACAAAAAGACACGAAAGTGGGCAATTGGCTGTTATCTGGCCACGTGTTGCAGATACTGTGATGGCATCCATCATTAAAAAGTTATGATGAAAAAATGCGTTTTGTATAATGGCATTTATCATTAAATAAGTATTGCAAGTTTTATAAGTTGAATGTCCCAAAAGTTAAATAACATATTTAGAATTTTGTAATCGAAAATAAGGCAGGGAAACTCTATCATTAAAAAAATTACATAATATGAACTTTTATACAGTAACAATTAAACCATAAAAAATTAAAGGTATGTAATAAAATTAAAAAAGATAGAAAATCAAAGAAAACACTTTAAAATAGTAAGTATTCAAGGACACTTACACTCAATTTTCAGATTCAAAACATAGGGAGAAATATTTTAAAGGAGTTAAATGTCAAAACAAAACTATTAAATAAATATAATATTTTTATCAACACGTCTTTAAAAGTTTTAATAAGGCAACTCCCTAATTTCATATAATTTTTAACACGCTTTTATTAACTTGGGTTGTAACTATCCATCTATCTATCTATCTATCTATGTAACGGAATCTTTGAGCCTAATTTTAACCAACTTCCAGCTATTCGATTTCTTTGAAACTTTGCACACGTGTCAAGGACCGATGAAGATGCAATAATTTAAAAACAGTATCCCGTTATCTTTTTTAAATCGCCAGGAAAAAAATTCCATTATATTATAAAAACAACACCTAGGACGCCATCTGTTGGCAACATTTCAAACTTTGCTATTAAATGAAGAAGAAATTTTTTAGTTTTTACACAATTTAGTTAGTTGCACCATGAGTGTTTAATTTTTATGAAAAATAAAAATATAGGGTTAGTTGCACCATTAGTTCAAGGATTAAATAATAAAAATTACATTATGTGTAATGTATACATAATACATAATGTGCAATTAATAAAAATTAACATTCTTTTTTGGATCGCCAGGAAAAAATTTTTCTTTATATTATAAAAATATAAAAACAACACCTAGGTTGCCACCTGTTGGCAACATTTCAAACTTTGCTATTAAATGAAGAAGAAATTTTTTAGTGGGTTGCAATATATTGGCAACGGTCCAAACATTGCCTGGATTGCCATCTGTTGGCAAAATTTCAAACTTTGCTACTTAATGAAGAAGAAATTTTTAGTGAGTTGCAATCTGTTGGAAAAATTTTAAAATTTGCCACTCTTGTTCATTAAAAAATTTTTCGCCATTTTGTCAAGAGTAGCAGAAACTAAAAAATGAAAAATAATTAATAGTTTAAAAAAACTAAAAAAACACGCTTTTATATGCAACCGAACTAAAAATTAGAAAATAATTTTTCATTAAAAAAAATATTGTCATTTCATAGTAAAAAGCGTGGGGTGATAAATATATTAAATGTTATAATTATTATATTTGCAAATATCTATGATGGAAAAGTTATGAAAAAATAGTAAAATGCACCCCACGCTTTTTACTATGAAATGACAATATTTTTTTAATGAAAAATTATTTTCTAATTTTTAGTTCGGTTGCATATAAAAGCGTGTTTTTTAGTTTTTTAAACTATTAATTATTTTTAAGTAACTACAAACTTAAAAGGTTTTAAACAAAATGTTTACAGCTCCTAACAGTCTACATGAATAACTCGCCTTCTCGACTAGCCATCACCAATTAATCACACAACACACACTAATTAGGTAATGAATACACTTAATTTTGTCTATTAAAAAGTCTTTTCCTTAAAAAGAAACTAAAAAGCTAGAAAACCACGTAGAAAACAATTGCACAGCGGTCAAACAAAAGTAATTTTGCTCCATCTGTCAAAATCGTCAAATCTTGTAATTCGGCTAAGCGGGAAATTTGAATTTGTCACCTTCGGTCGAAATTAACCTAGCTAATTTTACCATCATACTTTTATTCTCTCAAAAATACCTAATAAACGTTTTGTTTGACTTAATTTTTATTTGCATGATTTGTAACAATAAAATGTTATGAAAAAGTAATTTCCTTTAAATTATGTAAAAAACATAAAATAGATAATGTTGTTTAGCTGCCATTATAAATAAAACAGATAAAAAAATGCTCAAATGTTAGTTAAATACCAATGTTAATAATATGGTTTGAAAAATATGAATATGCGTTGAAGGTTTGCCTTCAAAATCCAATATTTATTTGCCTGCGACAAAAGGTATGTTTTATTTAATCAGGATTGGTATGCCACCATTTTTGTATGCTTGCCGGCAATTCGCCTGCACGTAAAATTTATTGTCAATTGAGTGTTTATTAAGGGTTGACTTTTTAATGCGTATTAGATGTTGGCAAAATATTTCCACCAATTGCCAATGCTTTACCATCAATGCCAATATGAAAAATGTATATTGCCGGCAAATAGTTTTGGAGACAGACTTACGTACAATACAAATAATTTAATTTATTAAGTTATAAAAAATTACAAAAACAGAAGTCATAACTCCGCGCGCCGGTGCGGTGGTTGTACAGAATATAACAATAAATAATTACATTTAGAGTGCACTTCCTTAATGTACCGTTTTTATTTTTAAAGAGATTAGTTTAAAACTCTAAAACTTAAGAAAATAAAATGGATGCGTAAATACAATATTTTAAAGTAAAATTTACAATTGAAAATTTCAGAATGGTTTCTTACCGCTATCTTGGGAAAATATTAAATAAAAAGGAGCTATTATAACACATCATCTAAAAGCTCTTGGCTGTACTTCATATTCCTAGAATATAAATATGGTACCGTTACCTACTACAAAATTGCCCTACTTTAAGAAAAGGCCGGACTACCTGAATTGGATGGTCATATTTCTGGAACTCATAAAGTTAGATACACTTAATGTGGTATCTTTTTAAAGCTCTTTCAAATATTTAAAGACTTCATGTTTTTAATAGTGATATACATATATTACAAAGTGTTTAAAAAAAACCTTTTTCTTACTCTGTATATTATTACCAGTAGCAGAAAATTCTTTTAGATAATGCCACATTATTTATATCTAATATTATGTCAATGTTTATAAGCAGAAAATCTCTTTTATATTGTTTTGGCACAATAAAATTATTTTAGCAAAAACATTCACATTTATAAACAAATTTATAAGTAATTTTAACCTAAATTGTTACAACAGTCACAGTGTCATTTTCTAAAATTTTTGAAAGTATAGTTGATTGTCTAAGTTTATGCTGCTAAGGAACCAAAACTTAAAAACCTACTGCTTGATATATGAAGTCACTCATCGGAGCCCAATTACAGGTAAGCTGCTAATCATCGCGGCGAAAAAAGCCGTAAGTACAATTCTAAAATTTAGAAGGCGATGGTTAGAATATACCAACCTTGCTTTAATATTATAATTTACAATTTCATTAAAATAAACCGAAAGCTTAGGATTTTAGAAGGGGGTGGAGATGGTTGGAGTTTAGATCCTTACTGTATAGTTATTACGTGTTAAAGAAATATTTTTTTATACAATAACTTTATAATAAAAAGAAAAAAATTAATGTCTATGTAAATACGAAAAAAACAATTTTATACAGAGTGTCTCACGGTCGATGGTACCTTAGACGTTTACGAAAAACAATACATTGAATTTTTGGAAAATTTGGCAAAAGAGGTAATGGCTTATGATCGAGCGATCCAAAATATGTTTAACGACGCAACCAACTTTAAAATTTGAAATGAAACACCCTGTATATTTTAGTATTTTTGGATCCGCCACTGCTTTCGGAATATTTTTGCCAAATATTATCCTATACCTATCTCTAACGGTTTAAAAGTAAATAATTATTTTCCATATTTTTTGTTCAAAATAAAGAGCTTTTATTACTCTATCTGCATTCGTAGACCCTTGAACTTAAGGGTGCAGCATCTTAATGTCCTCTATGTTAATTTTGTATATAGAAATTTGTTTTGTATTTTACAATGTGGCCTAAAATTCGTGTTTTTTTCCTTCTAGATAAAAAAATGTTACAGAAACATTTTTATGAAACACCTTGTATATAATCAAAGAATCGGAAGTACCATAAAAAGCCTTTTTAAATGATATATCATGTTTCTATACTTAAATGCTATGGTTCCGGAGATAAAAGCAAGTTTTATTAAAACCAAAATATAACATAATAGGTTTTTATCAAAGATAGCCATAAAATGTCATGACACACTAACTGTCAAATAATTATATTTCTATTTTAGTCGAGAAATTTTATGGCATCTTTGATGAAAACTTACTATGTTAAATTTTGGTTTTTAAAAAATTTGCTCTTATCTCCGGAACCACAGCATTTAGGTATAGGAACATGATATACCGGTGATGCATCGCCATTACATTTTCTTCTCTTTGATACTCCCTAGCTTCACATCTGCAGTTATTTATCCTTGTGCCTTTGTTCTCAAATTTTTGATAGTCCTATCGACTGTTGATTTTCCGGGTATCGGTCTATTCGGATACTGAGCAGCGAAGATGTCTGACGCCTTTTGAAAACTATTTTCTTGATAGTACCATTTAATCATCAATACTTATTGTCACGCTAACTGGTATTTTTATTGTTGTTCATAAATATGAGGCGATAATAATGTAACAATTTTTAAAAATATATTAACATCTCATCAACGGGTTAACCAAAAATCTCAAGTTTTTACCGTGGACGTAGATTTGCATGCTTTTCAATAAACTTTAATACAATTTGTCTCTAAAATAATTAGGGGAGCCAATAATTGACCCCATTAAAAATTACATGGGATTTCCCATGTCCCGCCCGGCGATGCATTACCCGGTATAACTTAAAAAGGCTTTTTATGGTCCTTCAGATTCTTTAATAATATACGGGGTGTTCCAAAATCCACTTTTTAACATTTTTATGTCTAGAGGTTAAATTAAGAATTTTAAGCCACTCTGTATAATTCAAAATTAAGCCACTCTGTATAATCAAAATTCAAA